>CM024271.1:14468739-14723511 GCA_013621005.1 Aeschynomene evenia
TATAACCGAACCAGTATAAAATCCCTTGTGTTAAGCTTTTCTCCCTAACTCATTACGTGTCCAAATCTTTGAGAAAAACACTATCACAACTTTAATTAAGAGGTCTCGTGAAAACCTTATTGATCAAAATCAGAAAGTCTTTAAGAAACTCAAACCTTAAATCGTTTTCTTAAAATCTCTCAGAAAGGAACTTTTCTTAGAAAGACTAAGTTCTCAGAAACTTAATCTTCTCAAAAAGCATTTTCCGCTGCAAACTCTTAATCATACCTTCTGAGTAAAAACAGCTTTCTAAGTAAAACTTTTAACAAGCAATTTTAAAACTTGCACGATTCAACCCCCCCTTCTCGTGCACACATACACTTTCAATTGGTATCAGAGCTCGGTCCTTAAGGGGTTGAGCACTTCGCAGTGTCAAGGAAAAAGATCCACGAAGGGAAATATGAACTCACCAGCTGCATTCATATCAGATGGGGCTTCAATAAACAGACCTCCGATGTTTCTCGGAGACAGCTTCGACTACTGGCGCGACAGGATGACGTTGTTCATCAAGCACACCAGTTTGGACTTATGGGATAGGATCGAGAATGGAGACTATCAGCCTCTGCAGACAATCACAGAGGACGCTGTGGTTGCAACAGATGCTGAGCCAGGAGTGGCACCTCCAGCACTCAGAACCTATACAAGACGAGTCCCTAAGGATGAATGGACTCAAGAAATGAAGGAGAAGATACAACTCAACTTCAAAGCCAAGTATATTCTCCTCTGTGCTTTACCCAAGGTAGAATATGACAAAATTGTGTCATGTGATACTGCACAAGAGATTTGGGAAGACTTCACATGCTGCATGAAGGTAATGACGAAGTCAAGGAAACAAAAATCTCAATGCTCGTACACAAATACGAGTCCTTCAGCATGCAGCCTGAGGAAACTATTGACAGCATGTCAATAAGGTTTCTCCATATTATCAATCAGCTGAAAGTCTTGGGAAAGACGTATTCAAACGCTGAGATGGTAAGAAAAATCCTCAGAAGTCTTTCTGCAAAATGGCGCCCTAAGGTCACAGCAATCCAGGAAGCCAAGGATCTAAATCAGCTAGGTTTGGATGTACTATTTGGTTCGCTCAGAACGCATGAGATCGAACTGGAAGGGTTGCTCGGAGGACCATCCGCTTCCTCCAGACCTCAGAAGGGATTGGCCCTGAACAGTCAAGTCAGAAAGTCTTCCAAAGCTTTCAAAGCTGAAGAAGCTTCTGAGTCTGACAATGATGAAGGCTCAGAATCCGACGAAGACGACATCTCTCTCCTAGTAAAGAAAATGAAGAAAGCCTGGAGAAAGAGGCCAAACAAAAGCAAGGAATTCACTCCTAAGAAAGGAAAGTCAAAGCCTTCAGATGCCACATGCTTTGGATGTGGAGAAAAAGGCCACTTCAAGACGGAGTGCCCACAAAACAAAGGGAAGAAGAAATTCATTCCCAGAAAGAAAAAGAAGGCAATGGCTGCAACCTGGAGTGATTCAGAAGACGAAGCTTCTGAAGCAGCAAGTGAGGAAGAAGCTAATGTTTGCTTCATGGCAGGAACTGACTACATTCTGGAAACAGAATCTGAGTCAGAAGAGGAACATCATCAAGCGCTGCTCCACCACCACGATGAGCAGTGGTACCTTGACAGTGGCTGCTCGAGGCACATGACTGGAAGCAAGCACTGGTTCAAAAGTCTCAAGCCTAAGAAAGGCGGAACAGTGCGATTCGGTGATGGCGCTAAGGGGAGAGTCACTGCAATCGGAGATGTTGGTAAGGATTCCTCTCACCAAATCTCAGATGTACTTTTGGTCGATGGCTTAACTCACAATCTATTAAGCATTAGTCAATTTTGTGACAAGGGCTTAAAGGTTGAGTTTTATGCCAAGTATTGTCATGTGATTAATCTCACAACTGACAAGATCGTTCTGGAAGGAAAACGTGTTGGTAACATCTATGTTATCCATCTGGATGATCTAAATGATCAAAATGTGGAATGCCTTGTCTCTGTCCAAGAAGACAAATGGCTATGGCATAAGAAACTTGGTCATGCCCATATGAGACTTCTTTCTGAACTCTCTCAGAAAGGACTTGTAAAGGGCCTTCCCAGAATTAAGTATCAGAAGGATGCAACCTGCGACTTCTGTGAAAAAGGGAAACAGACCAAGGCTTCCTTTCCCAGTAAAAGTGGTATTCTACTCAGAAACCACTGGAACTGCTCCACATGGATCTCTTCGGACCAACCAGAACAGCTTCCCTTCTGGAAAACGCTATGGTCTTGTCATAGTGGATGATTACTCCAGATTCACTTGGGTTTTCTTTCTAGCTTCTAAGGAAGAAACTTTTGAGAAGTTCAAAGCATTTGCGAAAAGAGTTTCAACAGAAAAGGATTCGCACATTCATGCCATTAGATCAGATCATGGTGGTGAATTTGAGAATCATGCTTTTGAAAACTTTGTGAAAATCTGGGCATGCTCACGAATTCTCATCTCCCAGAACTCCTCAACAAAATGGAGTAGCTGAGAGAAAGAATCGAAGCCTTCAAGAGATGGCAAGAACAATGCTCTTAGAAAGTGGACTTTCGAAAGGTTTCTGGGCTGAAGCAGTAAATACTTCATGCTACATTCAGAATCGAGTCTTTCTGAGACCAATTCTGAAAAAAGACACCTTACGAGCTGTGGAAGAATAAAATACCAAACATTTCTTATTTCCATATATTTGGTTCTTCTTGTTTTATTCTCAACACAAAGGACAAACTCTCCAAGTTTGATCCTAAGTCCGATGATGGATACTTCCTAGGATACTCCTCAGCCTCTAAAGCTTACAGAGTATATAACAAAGGAGTAAATGTGTTGAAGAGACAATCCATATTAAGTTCAAAGAACTTAGTAAGGACCTGTCTCAGAAAGGTGCTGACTTAGAAGATGAATTTGAGAAACTCAACATCTCTTCTGAGAAAGCCAAAAGGAAAATTCTTATAGATGATGAGACTGACTTCCAACCCATGGAACAATCATCTTCATCTAAAGAAAAATCTAGTAACATCATCAAAGCTCCAGAACCTAGAGAATCTACTTTTCCAAATACAATGGAACCTAGATTCTCAGAAGGACAAGCTTCTGATGACTCAGAAAGAGAACCTTCTGTGTCTCGTTCTCAGAACCCTACTCCTAAAGGGATCAGAGGTTCAAGAGACTTGAAGAACATCTCTCAGAATGAAGTCTTGGGCAATCCAGAAAGTGGCGTGAGAACCAGAAGGAACTATACAAATCTTGCTATGGTCTCTGAACTTGAACCAGATTCCATAGAAGAGGCGTTAGATGATCCTAGCTGGTAAATGCCATGCAGGATGAACTTGACCAATTCGAGAGAAATCAAGTTTGGAAACTGACTCAGAAACCCAAAGGCAAGAGTGTCATTGGGACTAAATGGGTGTTTCGAAACAAACTGATGAAAAACGGTCAAGTCGTGAGAAACAAGGCAAGATTGGTTGCTCAAGGGTACAACCAACAAGAAGGGATAGACTATGATGAAACTTTTGCTCCAGTCGCAAGATTGGAAGCTATCAGAATGTTGCTAGCTTTTGCTTCACATAAAGGTTTCAAACTCTATCAGATGGACGTTAAGTCTGCCTTCTTGAATGGATACCTTTCTGAGGAAGTTTATGTAAAACAACCTCCTGGTTTTGTGAATGATGCATTCCCGAATCATGTATTCAAGCTTACAAAGGCTCTCTATGGTTTGAAACAAGCTTCAAGAGCTTGGTACGATAGATTAAGCTCCTTTTTGCTTAAAAACGGATTCTCAAGAGGGAAAGTGGACACAACTCTTTTTACGCTCTCAGAAGACTCTGGCTTCTTGATTGTCCAGATTTATGTTGATGACATAATATTTGGCGCAACCAATGAATGCCTTTGCAAAGAATTCTCCAAGCTTATGCAAGGTGAATTCGAGATGAGCATGATGGGAGAATTAAAATTCTTCCTAGGATTGCAAATCAAGCAAGAGTCGGAAGGGACAGTTATTCATCAAGAGAAGTATACCAAGGAACTTCTGAGGAAGTTTCTGATGGATAAGGCCAAACCCATGAGCACTCCCATGCATCCCTCTCAAGTAATTGACTTGGATGAAGATGGTGAGAAAGTCTCAGAAAGCAACTATCGAGGGATGATTGGCTCACTTCTCTACCTAACTGCCTCCAGACCAGATATCCAACTCAGTGTTGGGATCTGTGCTAGATTCCAGTCTAAGCCCAAGCAATCACACTTGACTGCAGTTAAACGAATTTTACGATATTTAAGTGGAACTACTAATCTTGGTCTTTGGTACGAGAAAGGTTGTTCTTCTGATGTTGTAGGTTACTGCGATGCCGACTACGCTGGAGATAGGATAGATCGCAAAAGCACAAGTGGCTGCTGCTGCTTCTTTGGAAAATGCTTGATCACTTGGTCTTGAAAGAAGCAAAATACGATCGCCCTATCAACTAATGAAGCTGAATATGTATCTGCTGCGAACTGCTGTTCTCAGATGCTCTGGATTAAAAATCAGCTACTTGATTATCAAATAAGGTACACCAAAATCCCTATCCTCTGTGATAATACAAGTGCTATCAACTTAGCTAAGAATCCTATTCAGCATTCTCGATCCAAGCACATTGATATAAAACATCATTTTATTCGGGATCATGTGCAAAAAGGCGACATTGAACTCAAATTTGTAAATACTGAGGATCAAATCTCAGATATATTTACAAAGCCTTTACCCGAGGATCGTTTCAATGTTCTGAAAGGATTTCTCAATCTAAGACGTTTCTAAGTGCTTTGAAATTTAAAAACTCTCTCTTAGAAACCCCCCCTTTGTCCTAGTTTAGACTCTGAGACGAACAATAGAACTAAGCTTCTGAGCTAGAAGTAGGAAAACACGAAAAAAAAAACTCTATCTGAGAAAATTTGTTCTCAGAAGACTCATCTCTCAGAAAGGAGATCTTCTGAAACATCTCTCAGAAGGAGGATTTCTCAGAAGGACCACCTCTCTCAGAAAGGTACCTTCCGAGAAACAAGTTACCAACGGTAACTTTTGGATAAGTGGCAGAAAACGGCTAGTTATCAACCATGTCTATAAATACTTATAGCATTGTTTCATTTGAGCACTTTACGTCCAAAACTTACCAAAACTCTGCCAAAACCTCTCCTCGCTTTCCAATCCTCATCTGCTCTCTCTCTCTGTCTCTCTCTTGTTCTTCTCTATCTTTTCTCAAAACTTAAAACCTCTCTTTCAAATGGCCGTCTCTGGAGAAATCAAGGGCTTAATGAGAAACAATCTCAATGAGATATCCGAAGATATTCTCTATGACAATGAGGAAATGCAGTCCCTATTCCACAAGACTTATCTCCCACGGAATCTTGCCATGGGAAGGGTATTGCCTCTCAATGTCTACAATCAGGTGGACGAAATCCAATTCACCTTCCTCAAGCAACCTGGATGGCCAGCCATGATGAGCTCCGAAGACGTGTGCTACCCAAATGTGGTAAGAGCTTTCTATTCGCAAATAGAAAGGTTCACCAACAAAGGGGTCAAGAGCAAGATTGGTGACCAACAGATCCGCTTCTCCTCCTCTGACATGAACAAAGTCTTCAAGACCTTGAATGGTGGTGCCGTCATCGCCGACGACCCAGAATGGGTCAAGGAGGTAGATGACTCGGAAGAAGAAGTCGTGACACTTCTGACTGGTAGCAACAGCCTACCACTCAAGGGAGTAAAGGTGCCTCATCTCACGCAAGAGGCTAGAATCATCTTCTCCGTTGTACAACACACCCTTCTCCCTCGGATTGGAGACATGGGGAACGTTACCACCATGGATGCCTGCCTACTGTACCACCTACTGAAGAAGGAAAGAGTAGATTTTGGGAGGATGGTGCTCAACTACATGATGCACCAGGCTCATCCAAAGAGGGCTCTCACAAGTCTACCTTACGGAAGCCTTCTGACCAGAATCCTCAACCATTTCTCCTTCCCACTTGAAGACTATGAATACGTCTTCAACCACAGTAAGTTCTCCATGGTCACCTTCAACAACATCAAGAAGAAGAAGGTACCAGATACGGGGGCACCTAAGAAGAAGGAGGAAGCAAAGCCTTCTAAGGGAACTGCTGGTCCCATCCAGCCCTCTAAGGCTGAGAAAGGAAAGGAAAAGGTTTCCGATCCTCCAGAAAAGAAGAAGAAGAAGCAAAAGGGACTCATCCTTCTCCAACAAGGGTGACACGGAGTATGGCTTCTGAGGAAGCTCAGAAGACTCCTCAGAAGGCACCTACGGTTGTTGAGGCTGCTGAAGACTCAGAAGAAACAACATCTGAGCAACCCATAACCAGAAAAAGGAAAGCACCTCCCACTCTCCAAGTCCCAGACGTGCCACCAGAAGGGAAAAAGAAACGTGGTCGTTTGGTAAAAGCTAACTCTAAAACTCCACCTTCATTTCTTCACTCTTCTTCTACTTCAATTCCTATTTCTGATTCTATTGCTGGTTTTAAACCCACCAAATTTAAAACTAAACTCCTACATTCCTTGAAATATCAGGGAAAAACTCACAAAGGAGTGGGGATAAAAACCACCAAGAAACAGAGCCCGCCAAAGACGACGGGTAAAGAAATTGTAGCAGTTACTGCTACTGCTGCCACCACCGCTGCTGCTACTACTACAGCTGTTGAAGAAGAAGCAAAAGCTTCTCATCACTCCTCCCCATTTGGACATGTCTCCCCCACCAGAGAAGACATTCAGGGGCATGGAGGAGATGTTGCTGATTCCTCTTCCGAGGAAGAAGATGCGGCACGCTTTCGCATTGAGCATCGCACTCCAGATGCTGGAAGCTCCAAGAAAGAGGCCCAGAAGAAGCCCTCTGCGGT
The DNA here is from genome assembly GCA_013621005.1 of Aeschynomene evenia. NCBI lineage: Eukaryota > Viridiplantae > Streptophyta > Magnoliopsida > Fabales > Fabaceae > Aeschynomene > Aeschynomene evenia. The sequence goes on from CM024271.1 coordinate 14,475,655, forward strand.
TTCTATGGTGGAACTTTCTGAAGCAACCACAACTGAAGTTGCCACTGTGAATGCTGAGTCATTGGCTCAGACGATGCGTGAAGTTCAGAAGGCACTGGATCAACCTTCTGAGACTCCAGAAGCTGCTCCGATGCAACAACAACAACAACTACAGCATGAGGAACGCTTAATTGAACCAACTTCTGAGGTTGGTCTCCTCTCTTCTGAGATCCCTTTGGAACATGAGGAAACTCATGTCTCAACACATGACGTAGTGCCAGGGACCACCAGCACTGGGCTCAGCTCAGAGGTGGGCGCTGACGCTACCATGGCTGCCGGAGTTGCAGCAGTTGAGGCATTTGTTGCCCACAGTTCCTTAGAAGGAACTCTATCTGAGAAGGACTCTCAGAAGGAACCAGAGGTTCCTCCTCAAGATATAACAGAGGTTCCTCCTACATCCTTTGATCAACAAGGTCCCACTTTCTCCATAACGGACTCAATGATTGGTTCCGGCTTTCAGTTGGGAAGGATGGTAGTCACCCCACCCTCTGTGCAATTTCGGCCTTTCTTTGGTCGAACTGAGAAGATGAAGTGCATTGAAGCCATGCATAGCCAAATATCAACCTTCAACCTCTCCGACAATGCCCAGACTTCTGGTGCTATGGAGCACCCATCAGCAAGGCAACCCTCTGATCTAGATCTTACTCTAGTTTCTGAGGACACTCAAAGGCAGCCTTCCATTGAACTTGCTGCTATCGCAGGTAAAGCTGTCCAAGAAGAAGAACCTCCTGAATATCAAACAAGGGATTTAATCGATGAAGTACTTGAGGCTGAAGTCTCTTGTCCTCCTTCATCTCAACCCTCATCTTCTCAACAGCCTTCCACTGCCTCTGACCTCCCTCCAGAATGCGCTCAGAATGCGACTCAGAGCGAGATTCTCATGGAGATATGCCAGCTGCTACGCTACATTGCCAGAAGGCAGTAGTTCTAAGTCCATGATGGCGTTTATATCTTAGCCACCCTTTTTGATGTAACAAAGGGGGAGTAGATAAATGATAAAATTTTTGTACATTGGCTATTGTAAACACTAGGCTAGAACTTAGGGGGAGCAACAATTTAGGGGGAGCCAAATCTTTTGTATCTTTACAAAACCATAAATGAAAAATCATTTCTTTGGCATCTCATGTTTTACCTATTTTATGCTTATCTTTAATTATATTTTTTGCATCTCTTGATTTACTTAGCTTGATATTTATGAATCTCATACATACATTATCATGAAATACATGCTATGAAATTGATAATCTCAAACAGTAATCATACATTGCATACTTGAACTGTTGATTATCTCAGCCTTCTAAGAAAATAACGAAGCCTTCTCTCAGAAAGCTAAATTAGTTTCTAAGAAAGCAAAAGTGAATTCTGAATAAGTTATGAACTTACTCAGAAACACTTCTGAACTTAAGCAAAATTATTATCTTAAGACTTAAGTTGTTATCATCAAAAAGGGGGAGATTGTAAGCTCCAGAACCCTTCTGAGAGAATTAAGCATAATTCTCTTAAAGTCATGAAAGTTTTAATGATAACAAGGTAAGCCATAAGTATAAAATTTTACTTAAGGTTTTGCTAATATGTGCGCTAAGTGTCTCAGAAAGCTATAAATTATTGCAATACCATGAGCAAAGACCAAGACAAAACATCAAGTAACCTCGAGATCAATTGATAAAATCATAGCGCCGAAGATATCAGAAAGGATATCTCAGAAGCGCAGAAGGTGAAAACATGTTTCTGAGGAGAGAACACTGTCGCCTCAGAAGGGTCTCAGAAGACCTCGCGACTAGTAGTTCTCAGAAGGGTCTTCCCTCAGAAGGTTAGCCTCAGAAGTCCGTACAACTCTTAGAAGGTTGGACTCAGAAGCAACCAAGTGTCTGGACTCAAGGAAGTGCAAACAGACTTAGAAAGCTCGCTACAACTAGCCAAGGAAGTGGGAACACGCGCACTGTGCAGTTCTGAAAAGTTCCTCATTTTGCGCTGACTGTAGCAGGGAGCCGTTCTGAAAAGGACACAGCCACATAAGCAAAGTGAAAGCCTCTAATTTCGCGGCTCTTTGATGCCTATATATATGAGTTCAATTCCAGAGCAATGTGACGAAACTCTTGCACTAAAACTCTTGATTAAACGTGCCAAAACTCTGTTGAATTGAAAATCATTTTGCGAAAACTTAGAACTTTCTCAGAAAGACAATTTTTACGAAATTGTTCTTCTAACTTTGCAAAATCTTCTAGTTCTGAATTGGTGTAAATTCTTACATTTGTAAGTTAATTCTAGAAGTCTACTAAGTGTAAAACTAGGTTTGTAACTTAGTCTTGGTAGTTGTTTTCGATCAAAACAAACCTTCGAAAAACGCTAAGTCCTTCTTTGTGTGAAGGCAGTTTTAAGTCCTCTAGTGTTTGAGGCAAAGTACAAAGTCCTTAATTGTTTAAGGCAAGGAAGTCCTTAATTGTTTAAGGCAAGGAAGTCCTTAATTGTTTAAGGCAAGGAAGTCCTCTAGTGTGAGGCAAGGAAATCCACTTCGGGCTGTGAAGTGGTGGAAGTCATTTACTTGGTAAAGGCAGTGTTGTCTGGGAAGGCACATTAAGAAGAATATCTAAGAACTCTCAACTGAAGGTTGAGGACTGGAGTAGGTTGGTTATAACCGAACCAGTATAAAATCCCTTGTGTTAAGCTTTTCTCCCTAACTCATTACGTGTCCAAATCTTTGAGAAAAACACTATCACAACTTTAATTAAGAGGTCTCGTGAAAACCTTATTGATCAAAATCAGAAAGCCTTTAAGAAACTCAAACCTTAAATCGTTTTCTTAAAATCTCTCAGAAAGGAACTTTCTTAGAAAGACTAAGTTCTCAGAAACTTAATCTTCTCAGAAAGCATTTTCCGCTGCAAACTCTTAATCATACCTTCTGAGTAAAAACAGCTTTCTAAGTAAAACTTTTAACAAGCAATTTTAAAACTTGCACGATTCAACCCCCCCTTCTCGTGCACACATACACTTTCAGCTTCGAGCTTGGAGGCTGAGGCGCCACTGAACTCAGTGTTGCACGGAATCCAAGGGAGAAGAGGCTCTGCTGTTTCCGCTGCTTCCTGTCGCCGCTGCTTCCTGTCGACGGCAGGTGGCGGAGGTTGATGGTGCCACCACGATGATGAAGGTGAGATCTTGACTGCTCTGTTCTGTTCTGTATTTTCTTTTTCAGTTCTTTCTTTTTTTTTTTTTTGAATGATGTAAAATTAATCTGGATTTTTATTGGAACTGGATTGGTGAATTAAATTTATTATCAAAATGCATGATGTTGAATGATATACCTTACCTGTGAATGCTCTGTGTTTGTAAATTCTGAGTATGCTCAATGACCAATTGTGAATGGTAAACTTTTTTTCTGAAAAGAAATTGATTATGTGTGTGAATGATAGACTCTATGAATGATGAGTGTATATGAATGACTGAATTTCTTCCCTGAATTGTCTCTTCGGGTCCTCTTTTTTCAGTGTGTGAAATGTCTTCTATTTACGCTTGCAAATTAATCTCTTTTGAGTTGTATTGTCTCTAATAATTCAACCTTCTTTTTATCTTCTGAGACTAATCAGAGACCAAATGCACTTTGTCTCTATAATTCATTCCTTTTTATCTTCTGAATCTCACATGGATATACTTGTTTTTTTTCAGGATAAGCTAGCAGCTGCAAATGGAGTATGGCCTCTAAGACATGAAGGAATGGAGGCTCTAATCATCCAACAACGCATGTTTTTCTTTTTTTTATTTTTTTTTATTTTCGTTTTATTTTTTTTTATTTTTTTGTTCTGAATTGTAAATTTGGATTGAAATTAATGGATTATTTCTTGTGTATTTTTTGGTCTTTTATTTTGTATTTTTGGAAGTTAGATAGGCTGCATCATTTTTTTTGTGGCCAATGGGCCTTGAAAGGTTTTTTTTTTAATTTTTTTGAATTTTTGAATCTTTGTTTTGCAATTGAAAAGTACAAAAATAATAATAAAAATGATAACAAAGGTGATCACTATACTAAAAAGGACCGGTCAAAATACGGTGTTCACAATGTGAAATCATTAAGGGTAGTTAAGCAAAATCAACTGACAGTCGATGACTATAATCAAGCCATGTTTATGGAGTTAGATCGGCTGGATAATGATCGGCTTCAAGCTTTGGAGAATATTCAAGCAAATAAAGAAAAAGTGGCCAGAGCATACAATAAAAGGGTAAGATTGAAGCAATTTTCTTCAGGAGATTATGTTTGGAAAGCGATTTTGCCAATTGGATTCAAGGATAATAGTCAAGGAAAATGGTCTCCGAAATGGGAAGGACCCTTTGTTGTGAGCCGAGTGATAGGAAAAGGGGCGTATTATATAAAAGATTTGCACGGTAAAGAGTTATCAAAATGTGTCAATGCCCAGTATCTAAAAAAGTTCAGGCCCAGTATTTGGGAATCATGGGCAACGAAAGGAAAAGTACCAGCAAACAAAAGTAATCAAAGTTAAGGTAGAAAAGTACATTCGGCTACATGCCAGCCGTTAATAGCAAAATGAATTGTACGATTGTTCAAGAAAATTATGGTTCTTGGGGTGGATCAATAGTGGATACCTCAGTGGAAGGATCTTTCTCTACCGGAGCCGTGGATGAGGAAGGAACAGCTGAGTCAGCAGGGGTGGCCAACGATTGATTTTATGCCTCTTGGTTTATATAGCTGTCCATGGCATCGTCCGAGAAGTCCAGAGCTGAGAGGACATGGTGTTAGAAAAAGGAAATATGAGAATTAAAATAAGAAAAGAGAAGGAAAACAAAGGAGTACCTTTTCGATCTGAAGGTGAAGGAGGTCGTTCAGAGGAGGGTTCTGGCTGAGCAGCAGGAAGGGTCTTGTTGAGTCCCACCCACTTAGATTTGGCCTCAGCAAGCACATTTTGTCCTGTCTCATATTCAGTGTTCAGTCGAACCTTTTCCCGTTGAAGCTGGTTGATCTCAGGATCCAACTCGATAGCTCGAACATACAATTCCCTTTGCGCTTTCAGCTAGAGTTCCTTTTCCTGCTCATGCTGAGAAATTTGAGGACCCAATTGCTCCAGCTCCTTCTGCATTTCAGCTATCTTTAAACGAAGCTCTTTTTGGCGTTCCACAGCTTTGTCCCGGGACTGGATAGCTTGATCTTTGGCGTCGCGGTGAGCAAGATAAGCTTGAATCAATTCAGCTTTAGTATTCTCTAAGGTCTTCAAGCGATCCAAGCGCTGCCGGCTAAATGAGATCAATTCTGTGCTGGTGGCAGCTTGGTAACGTAGAGGAACCAAGTCATGGGAGAGCTGAACACACCAGTTTTTGTACTCATCTGTGATCTCCTCAGAAATGACCAGTGCATCCAAGTTGTTTTGGAGTTCATCAAGGACAGAGGGGTCTGGGAGGTCAGCGGCTGACAGGATTGTTTGCACTCTTGACATCAGCCGCGTCGAAGGTGAGTACCCAGGAGTTTCTTAGGTAAATGGAGCAGAGAAATACTCATCCATCTTAACATCTTCAACGGCCACCATTCCCAGGGGAGATATATCCAGGGCATCTGGTTGAGAAGTCTCTAGGCTAGGAGCTGCTGTGGACACCATAGACTTGGATTTAGAAGGTGATGGTTTCAGAGAAGGAGAAGGTGTGACCTCTTCATCAAGAATAACTATTGTGCTGGTGGAACTTGGTTGTGGTTGTGAGGGCTGCAAAAGAAAAATAACTAAGCATAAGAAGGAGATAGATGATGTAATAAAGTAAAGGAAAGAGGGAAATTTACCTTAACTAGAGACCGAACTCTCTGGCTGAATCGGCGACGGGGCTGCAAATTAGCTGAAGGGATGGCGGCTTCCTCTGTGTCTTCTTCTTCTTCTTCTTGGGTCAAGTCAGACTTCACTGGCCCTTGCTTGACTACAGAACGGCTAGTCATCTGCTCAGCTAGTTTGGCCGAACCTGTAGGAAAATAGGAATGAAGGTAAAAATATGGTAACAACAAAAAGGAAAAGGGGTAATAACTAAGGTGTTGAAAGTAACCATACCCTTGGCCTTCTTTTTCTTCGGCTGACTCGATTCAGGGGCTTTTCGCTTGGAGGTGGGAGGATCATCTTCCACTAGAAACTTGAACATATAGAAATCTGGCTCTGAGGAGAACACAATGTGCTGAAGATTGGACCACCAGGTGTCATATTCCGCATCGGATGAAGGTGATGGAGTGAATAATGACAGCCGAAAAGAAGAACGAATGTCTTCGAAGGAGGCAGCTAGTTGGCTCAAATCATCCGCAGACAGCAACGGTCTCTTCCCAAGAATCACCAAAGATTCCACCAAAATGGGAACACTCTGAAGGAGGCCGAACTGACGAGCGAACCAGTGCGGATGGTAAGGTTCCATTGAAGATTTGTTGTTACGAGAGGTGGGCCTAATCCCAGAGGGAAGATCCCTGGCTACCAAAACAGATGGGAGGAAAGATTCAAGAAGGGCTATTTCTGAGGCATCGGCTGAAGAAGGGTCAATACGAACCCAATCGGGGCCGCTTTTACGGCGACGATAGGGAAAGAATGAGAAAGGGTCAGAACGGCTGATGCTAAAGAGGGTTTTTATGTAATCGAAAGGAGGAGAAGAAAAATTGGGCAGAATTTGAAACTTCCGGCCATAAATAGAAAAAGAGGGGTGCTGAGTGAGATTGGGCGGAAGGAGTTCAGGAAGGTACAGGGTGGTCCAGAGGTTCAGAAACCACAAGGGACCTTGGACATTATTGAAAGAGGTATTGGAATTCAGGCAATCCACAATATCATTCAAAGATTTGTACAAACAGGAAAGAAAATAAGAAGCTAGGTCTACACACTGATCAGACATAATAGCATCTACAAGAAAAGAATAATCCAACACCACAGCAGAAGAATTGGTGCAAACAAAGTACTTACAGACCCAATATAGCAGAAAGGCCTTGTGCTCAGTTAACCTCGGCTGACGATGCTGAGGCTGAATGTTGGCTGTGATGAAGGGGGAGTACGAGGCCTGGGCCTTCTGGAAAGTGATACTCAGGGAAACGGTTGATGAACTGTAAAGTGGAGGAATTTCCGCGCCTTGGCAAGGGAGTCCCAAAATGTCTGCAACGTCCATGATGGTAGGGGTGAGCATGCCAAATGGAAAGATAAACCCATTCACCCTAGGGTTCCAGAATTGAGCCAGGGCGTAAATCAGAGAAGGGGAGCAAGGATTGGTGATGAGGCTAAGCTTGAGCATGTCGTGTATTTTCCAAGTGGACCATTGCTCACCATAGTGAAACTGGTGCCTATTGAACCACTTGTGGTAGTCGTTGGCATAGCGTGGCCAAGAACGTAGAGTGGCTGTGCAAAGGGCAATGGTGGAGGAAGTAGAGTGAATGGGGAGGTCTATGTGGTGAGGAAAGAGGAAGGTGAAGATATCCTCCGAGTTGTGAGGCGACTCGTCGGAGCATGGACCCAAGGTAAAGACTTTCTGGTCAAGATCGACCGGTCGGAAAATTGCCATGGTTAAAGAGTAAGGTTGATCAGAGAGTTGGTGAAGAAAGAATGTTGAGAACAAAGAAGGCGGGAAGAAAGAAAGCCATGAATGGTAAGAAGTATGGAGAAAAATGGTAAAGTGAAGTGATGTGACGGGACTGACACACCATTTATGAGAAAAGAGAGGTGATGTGACTAACAGTCATTTTTCGCAGCGGAAACGAAACGGCAAGAGCGATAAGACGGTTATATTAAACCAGCCGAATGGACACGGCTGATTAATATAAAGGGGGCATTATGTTATCCTAAGAAAATAAGCTAACAGGCGAGAGAGACGTTATTCGAGAGCAGATAGCCGAATGAGAAGAGTCGAAGTGGTGGTTAGCCGATTAAACGGATAAGTAACAGCTGAATGGTTACGGCTACGGCTAGAGGGGAAAACGGCTGAAGAGCGTGTGTGGAGGCAGTTGCGAGATTTGTGGAAGATAACTAAAGTAGTGGGATTGAGTGTTCAGGTGAGCAAAATAAGGCGAAAAAGGAGGGCTGACGAGGCACGAAGCTAAATGGCAAGAGATAGAGCCGGGATAAGCGCAAGAAGAGGTCAAATGATAAGGGCTATATAAAGGGAGTGGTTAGCTAGGATTAAGGCATCCGAAAATCACTAGAGCAATCTTGTTATTCATTTTCAATCTTTATCTTACCGTTATTTCATTTTTAGGAGTAGATGTAGTTAGAATTCATTCTTATCTTTGGTGTATTTGCAAGTTTGTTGAGAGTTAATTCAAGTCAATTCAATTTCATTCTATTTTCGCTCATATTTCTCTTTGATTATTTTCTCCTACCTAAAGTCTTGCTTCTTTTCCTAAAGACATTTGGGGAACTTACAGTTGAGGGCAAGATTCCCGTCCTCAGCGTAATCGCCTCTAGTCGAAGGGATCATTACGTTGTTGTGTATTCGGTTGTTAGTCAGTTGTGGTCAGTTTTAGCGACAACATAATGAAAAAAATGTCCAGTATTAAAAGCTCAAAATAAAGAATATTTATGTAAGAGATCTATTAGAGAGTATATGTATACTTTTAGAAAAAACAAATGTGTTTGGATGCTCCAAAATAGAAAATGAAATGAAATGCATGGAAATAAAATGAATTGATTCCAAATCATTTCAGTTTTCTACGAATCTTTCCCAAAACTACAACATTTTAAAATATTAAATGAAAGAATTCTATAGAATTAAAAATTATTTATTTTCATTTTCTAATTAATTTCAAACATAAAATTTAATCCTCAAATTATTTCATTTCCTATTTTGTAGTTTCCAAACACACTCTAAGTGAACAATAGATTTTCAACTACCATCAATCAAAGAATATAAAGTTTCATTCTCAAATCATTTTCATTTCTTATTTTGTAGTTTCCAAACACACTCTAAGTGAATAATAGATTTTCAACTACCATCAATCAAAGAACATAAAATTTCATTATCAAATCATTTGATTTCATTTCCTATTTTGTAGTTTCGAAAGTGAATAATAGATTTTCAACTACCATCAACGACATAATAATCACATTTAACTTATAATACAATCGTGCATTATATACACTAATGATTGTGCATTAATATCGGTCGAAATTGGTGGAATTTTTATCTCATTATAAAAAAATAGTTTTGTGACATCTTCATAATGTAATTATAATCATATGATCTCATCTATGTGTGAAATGTGAATCGGTTATTATTTAAGATTCCTTGACAGCTTCCAACATAACCCCACGCATTGCTGCAATGCACAACCACATCTATCTATCTCTTTCATCAGTCTTTCACGTTTCGCATGTACAAGAATGTTTGTATTCAGAAACATTCACACTGTTCCCCCTTATTTTATGACCCCACAATTCCTCTTCTTTCACATATTTATGTATATGTATGTATACGTTTGTTATGATCCATCATAGCTTATCTTAAATAGGACAAAGTTAAACCAGCTTGCAAATATTGTCTTTTTCTCCATTATTACTCATCACTTTAATTTGACTGCTGTACGTAAAATGATATATAAACTTCGTGCTTTAATTTCATCCAACTAGTTGATGAACAGATATATATAGTTTCATATATAATAAGTATTTAAAAAATTATTCGGTAGCTATATATTGATAAATGGAGGAGTAAATTAGCAATATATTGTTGTACATAAAAGAAATAGTTTTGCTAATAATTTTCAAAGTGTCCTAAAGGCATTCTTTAAAAAACCAATGATGAAAATTTACATAGAAAAAGTGAAATATTAAGGTGGTATTTGGTATTTGAAAATATTTTCTATTTTTATTTTTTATTTTCATATAAGTATGGACGTTGTATATTTGTTCTAGTGGATAATAATCATAGTGTTTTCATCTAACTCATTTTTTGTTTTCACACTTTTGACTGAAAATATAGAAAACAAGAATTTAATATTTTGTTATTTTCACTGATTTTAGGAAATATTTTCTAAATGAAATAAAATCAAACATTTTTATTTGTATTTTCTATTTATAATGAAAATGAAAATAAAAAATTGACAAATCAATTGCACCCTGCAGTTTCTAATATATTGAATGCATTAAATGAGAGCGCCCATTATTATCAAAACCCTAAAAGAAAGGATAAATTATACTAATCTTGAGTTGAGATTTCATGAAATTCAATGCATCAATTTTTATTTTTCCAAGTGTAATACCTCTCCTCCTTTAAATATATATACAGGGTTAAAGAATGTTAGAGTAATTTTTCAAATGAGGTTGGTATAATAATTTTATAAATTCAAAGATCTTATGAGCAAACTTTATAAATAGATAAGAAGTTAAATAAATTTCATCAAATCTCAAAGGAAGTCGGTATAATTTAGACTAAAAGAAATAATTTATATGTAAGGTTGAATTGCTATAATTTTTCTTTATTAACAACAAATCATAATACTCAATCCTTATTATTGGATCCAACTATCTCGTGCAATTTTTTAAAGAATGAATAATAGTTTGAGGCATTTTTGAAACAAAGTAATGTGAAAAAAGGAATTGTAATTTTTAATATTGTAAATTTTGATATTGTTGATCAATTTTGTTAGTTATTCTCTGTTATTATAATAGCTTCACATGTTTTTATTTTGCTAAAGATTCTCCCAACAATTTCTTTTGTCCCGTGAAAATATGCTGTGTGTCAAATAGGTCTTAATGATGTACTTGACAAGAATGAAACGTAACTTATTAGTTATTGGCTCAAACATGGAAATCACATGTAACTAAAAGTCTAATCATGAGCTCGTTTAGATAAGTTTTTGAAGAAAAAGAAGTACTTTTATTTTTAATCTCACCAATAATTTACTATCACATAAAAGATGTATGCTTGTTTGTGCTTCTTCAAAGAAAATAAAACATATATAAAACAATATCTTTTTATTATGTTTATTTTAGAAGAAGTGGGTAATAAGGACCTTATTTTCCCAAAAGCAAAAACAAAACTTGTAGAAGAGAGAGAAAATATTAATGTTTTAATTCGATTCTCACAAATTTTATGAATGAAATTATGAAATGATAAACATTATTAACCTTTCACTAAACCCCTCACTAAATAAAAATATCTTTAGTTTTACATAATTTAAAATAAAAGTTCAGTACGTAAATTAAAGTAAATTATATTTTATTATACATAATTTAATAATTTACAATGTAAGTATAATCATACATAAATTAATTTTTTATTTCAATATTTAGTACTTAAATTTAGTTATACATAAATTAAATTATATTCATTATATTAAATTACTTTGTGTTATTAATAAATAGAAATTTATTTTATATAAAAACGTTATGTGTTAAAAAATACTTTTATCCTAAAATCATTTATAAGAAGTATGTTTTAAGCTAAGTTTTGATTTTACCAAAAAAATACTTTTATGTTTATCCTATCTAAACATTATAACAGTTTCTAATTTTAATAAGACATACTTCTAATTTAATCTAGAGCATTGCTAGAGGCAGAATAAAAAATCAGCCAAAACTGCCAACAAATAGAAATTTGGACTACAATCATCCAGCCCATTAAAAATATACTCATGATCAAAAGTGCTACTTGGGCCATAAAGTGTTAAATGGACTTTGTTGGCTGTTTTGGCTGGTTTTTTATTGTGCCCCAAACATATTTGTGTTTAATCTAAACGGTATAAAAATTGTCTACTTATACTTCTTGTTATAAAGAAGTATTCTTGATAGAATTTTAATCAAAAGAGCCCTGAATTATTACCAAAAAAATAAAATTATTACCAAAAAAAAAGAGCCCTGAATATTTATCAACTATTTTAAATTTCAAATGTTATATGTACGATAATGCTTACAATATAATCAAAATTAATCAACAAAGAACTAATAATCTATTAAATATTATACATAAAAAATATGAAAAAAGTAAAAAAAAAACATAATATTAAAATATCTCATTTGATATTTTTATGTATAAGGTTAAATGTATTGAGTGATTCTCTCTCTACAAGTTATATCCGGAGACCTTTCCATTATATAATAATCTTTTAAGTAATAATGATTGTCGTACAATATAAATACGTAATAATAGCGTTTGTCGTACAACAGAAATACGTCCAATTTGAATCCAACGTAACGTGTGCTATTCATGTTACATGATTTGTGCTATACGTATATGTGCTATATGTATAGCACATCATGTAACATAAATAGTATATATTGGATATAAGTTGGACATATTTCTACTGTATGACAAATATTATTATCTTTTTAAGTGATAAGAAATAAATGATGAAATGAGAAAAGAAGACATAGAGGTGATTTCGCTCCAATGATTCGACGACAGTAAATACAACACGAGGGAGAAAAAACAAAATTGCCCTTCAAGTTAAAACATATAATTCACAAATATACATATTATTATTATTATTATTATTGTAGTTACAAAACTGCACCATGTGATATATATATATATATATATATATATATATATATATATATATATATATATATATATATATATATATATATATATATATATATATATATGAAGTATAAACAAACTTCTGTGTCTTCCTCATATATACATATAAATAGGGTGATGCTAAATGAACAATACAAAATCAGTCTAACCAGCCAATAAATGAGATTTTGGGCCATAATTATTCAGCCCATTACAATCTCAATGATTATTTGGGCCAAAATCAAAGCCAAAATAAGCTCATTGGCGGTATAGGCTGATTTTTCATTATTCACTTAGCATTATTTATATATATATATATATATATATCCCCTTTATATATATCACCAAGTATTGTTTAGATTTCTTTGTAACATAGTGAATTGTTGAAAGAGAGAGAGAGAGAGAATGGTTTCCAATTCCAATAAGGCTCACAAGAGAACAGCAATGTACAGGAACCTACAGCTACTTCGTTCAATCACACACTCTTCCCACTCCGTGAGTGATCACATTATTAATTACCCCCTTTCTTCTTTCTTACTTTGCAATCTCATTTTCTCTGATCATTGAAGGATTACACATTCAGAGCTGCTGAATTCTATATATATATATATATATATATATATATATATATATATATATATATATGATCATTATTATCTTCTCTATCACTTACGAATTAATTAAATATACATTTATTTTATCATCATCCTCTTCTCAAAGGTTCTTGGGGTAAAATTAATTATCTTGTTCTTTCTGTATGAGCGTCAATTTAATTGTCTTGCTGATGAGTCTCATTTTCTTAATCATTGTTGTTGATCGAAAACTCCGGGTGTGTTTGGAATGATTAAATATAGAAATAAAATAAAATGAAATGAATTGAATTGAATTATAAATCATTTTCATTAAAATACTCTTAAAACCTATGAGATCTAAAAATATATAATTATTAATTCCATGAGAATTGCAATTCAATTCATTTGCTTATTCTTTACATTTCAAACAATAGAGTTGATTTAAAAATCAATTCATTTATTATTTTTTATGGTTCCAAACACACTCTCTATGTTGTCTTTTAATTTGGAATAATTTAACATTTTAAATTAATTATGCAGGAAAAAAAATAAACTCTAGCTTGAGCCACTCATTTCTAGCTATATATATATATATATATGTACGTCTATGATGGAGTAGTATTCTAATTTTCTTAATTTGTATATGCAGCGTCGTAAAAGTTCAGTGCTATTTGATGCTTCGGCATACATAAAAGATTTAAAGCAGAGGCTGCAGGAGTTGATCCAATTAGCAACAGCACAAAAATTACTTGACTATGATCCGATACCTATGGTAATATATAATAATTCTTCGTGTACATTATAAATACTTAATCTCATGTACTCCATACATATATGGCTAAATAACTAGTTAACTAATTAAGTATTTTTTTTTTCTTCTTCTCCTTCTTCTCTATCTTTTAGTGGGAATAAACCCAATATATGTATTGTTGGAGTATAAGGAGCAATACTCGATAATATATATGACTAAAAACCCTTTTATTCATAATGTCAAATATTATTTTTCATATAAATTGTCATGAAATCATCTCTAAAATTTATGCTAATAAATAAAGGAAGAACATAAATAGTTTTATATACTCTATAAAGCTCCCTGATCACTCATTACTGTCTTTTTTGAACTACCAATAATGTGAACAATTTATGGTAATGGAGTATAATAAGAATCAAACCCTTACTTACTTGATTAATTATATACATTGATGGTATGTAAAAGCGTATGAATAATTTTATGGAAAATGATAGTTTGACATATATATTGGATGTGTGTATCCAAATTATGAAAGATGAAAAGTAGAAAGAGAATAATAAAAAGAAAAAATTAATAATAAACCTATTTATTTTGTAAGTAAAATATTGAATATTTGAAAAAACTGGATGTTCAAATTAAATAATTTAAGTTTTATACTCTAATATAATTAATTATTAATTACCAGAACCCCTATATATTGTAGTAGTAGTTGTGTAAATTAATCACAAAGATTTAATTACTTGTTTGCTTGAAAATTTGCAGCTTAAAGTTGAACCACAAGAAGAGGGCTTCAAGATCAAGGTGCTGAGTCAAAGGAGTTGCCAAGGGCTGCTGGTGTTCATATTAGAAGCCTTTGAAGAGCTGGGTCTTGATGTGGTTCAAGCTAGGGTTTCTTGTGCTCAGAACTTCACCTTAGAAGCTACTGCAATCAAAGTAATGATATGACAAACACTCAAATGCATAATAATATAGATTACAAATTAATCAGAAGCACAAGTGTTACTTTGATAACTAAACAATAATATTGGTCGTACAATAAAATACACTCAATTAGTATCCAATGTGTGCTATACATAGTATGGAACGTGTGCTACATGTACATGTGCTATAGCACATATTTCATATTATATGTATAACACACGTTGAATACTAGTTGAACGTATTTCTGTTGTACCACAACAAACATTATTCATAACTAAAAATAATAAATGATCTCTAACTCATTTCTTTTCATTTATCATCATTAGACGTGATAATGATCCTCATTTAAACCAATCATCCATTATATTTAATAGTGATATAAAGTTTAATATTAGTTGTCGTTAATTAGTTATTAAAGTATAAAATGTTTCAATAAAAATTATTATATTACACATTGTATTATTTTTGGGACTCTTTTAAGGGAAACACCATGGGAAATAATTTCTTAAATATTGGTTAATAAGAAAAAAATGTGGGTTTGCTCTCCTTAACTAGTGTCTAAATGACAAACTCCAAAGATTTTTTTTTTGTTACACCTTGCCTACTCCAGTTATTTCCTAAAAATGAATAATATTTTTCAGACTAAATACCTAAAATTGTCTTCCAGAAATATATTGTGGGACAAATTGGTCCCTCAGAATTTGAAAGTTCAATATTGGTCCTTAACATTTCAAAAAAGGGAACAAATTCATCCTTCCGTACATGTTCGTACAATGGTTTCTTTATTATACAGACATGTACGTACGGAAGGACGAATTTGTCCACCCTTGTGAAATATGAAGGATTAATATTGAATTTTTCAATCCTTAGAGACCAATTTGTCCTAGAATGATATTTCTGGAGGATTAAAATGGACATTTAGTCTATTTTCCAATAGCCACTTTTTTTTTCATATAAATATTCAAGAGTCCAAAATCAATGAAAACTGAAGAGAAGTAAGATCCAAAGCTATTATAGAATAATATTAAGAGTTATTCTCATTAATTAAAAAATTCTGTAAACATAATGAGGAAAAAAAAGAGTACTAATCCTTAATTATATTTGTATTCTAACGTTTTGGGTGGAGCACTGACAAAATTAATTATTTGTGGATATAGCAGGATGAGAACAGTCGTAGTAGCCATTTGGAATTGGATGCACAAATAGTTGAACAAGTAGTATCTCAAGCTATTCAAAACTGGAGAGAAGTTACATCACGGCAATAATTAAGGATCAATAATATTTATTGTACAACAGAAATACGTTCAACTAGTTTCCAACGTGTGTTATGTATAAGACGTGATGTGTGTTATACATCTAGCACACATTATGTCTTATGTATAGCACACGTTGGATCCTAGTTGAACGTATTTGTGTTGTACGAGTAGCATTATTGATTAACTATAATCTTGCAACTCTTTGTCCTGAGAACAACTTTTGTTTCCTTAATTTAATTCCTTCCTCTTCTACGCTGATGTTTTTTTCTTTTAATTTAAATGGATCCAATGTACGTCTTTTTTTTTTTTCTTTCTCTTTTCCCCTTTTTGATGATGATCAGTTTTGTATATTGTAAGATAATAATGGTCAATTTTACTTAGATATATCAAACACCTGATGTACAATTTCTATTTTCTCCGCTTTAATTACAAGTGGTAGTTATTTATGCCTGTCTATATGTAAAATGATTAGGTCAGCTATCAAGTGCACAACTAAGGCTACTAGAGAATCCTCTATAATATTTGTAACTTTCTAACTGCAGGACCTGTAACTCCTTAATTTATAGAAGTAATGAATTTTGGGACTTAACCTCTGAAGTTTATCAGTATAGGACCTGTACTCTGCTCTTCTAATATCAGACTTAAAAATATGTCCGTACATTCAACCGGATGGGCAGTAGTTCGGAGGTTTAAAAGTTCAACCGATTCGTCCAGGATTTAATTATATATAATAAAATATATATAAAATATGTATTATTTATCTAACAATATATGTTATATAGACATGATGAATTATATGTTATAAAAAATTAAACTGTACTAAAAACGGAAATGTCAGGCGTACTCCCTAAATACGGTACTCCCGTATTTACTCCGTAAATACACAATAAATCCCACGCGCCCAGTCCAATCATTCAGCACCCAGCCCAGAGAAACACGAATCCAACAACGCCCAACCCAATAACCAGGGACGGATTCATGTAGACACTTATGGGGGCTTATGCCCCCACTCAACTTCTATTTTTTTAGTTTAAGTATATATAAATGTATATATTTTGCCCCATTGTATTATTAAATTTGCCCCCACACTAAATTTTTTTTTAAAAATATCATCTTATGTTTATATATATTAGTGATGTAATATTTTCGCACCCACTGTTTAAATTTTCTGGATCCGTCACTGCCAATAACTTTCACCTTCTGCAACTATCATCTTCTTCAATCCCCATGTGACCGTTTTTTGAGCTGCGATTTCCTCAACTCCCAGAGAAACGCGAGTTGTCATTTCTTCGCCCAGAGAAACACGAATTCTCAACGCCCAACCCAATAACCTTCACTTTCTGCAACTATCATCTTCTTCAACCCCCGCGTAACCATTTTTTCGAGCTGCGATTTCTTGGATTCTCCACATCACACAATCTCGAGCTGCGATTTCTTCGATTCTCCACATCACACAAGCTTCATTTCTCATTTCTCATTTACGATTTCTTTCTCTTTTCAAGTTCTCATTTTTATTCAGTTCTTATTTCAATTCCTTCTTTTTTTCACAAACGCCATTTTTTACTGTGATGGATGAAAATTCAAATGAGGAAATTTCAATGGAGGAAAATGTTGATTTACTTGATCAGATTGTTAGCGAAAAGATGCTTGAGGTACTCGATTTTTATCAACTTTGTGTTGTAGACTGATTTATTTCTCAGACTCTGAAACAGGGTTACGTTTTCTCACAATAACTGAATTTTTTGCTCACATTTTTTTTTACTTTCTACTCATATTAACACAGAGTTTTGCTCACAAAATATTTTCTGACATAGGTCCAGAATACCTGTTCAATTCAGAAGGGAGAGTATCCACAGTTGGGAATGCGATTCATTTCAGATCACGATGCAAATTTGTTTTATTCAAACTATGCAAAGAAAGTTGGATTTTTTTCTAGAACATATTCCTCCAAGAAAGATGTTGATGGAACCGTTAAACAAAAAACATATACATGTGGCAGAGAGGGTACAAGGGGGTCTGTTGCTGCCAGTTTGGAGAAGAACAAACCCATATCAGCAGCAAATTGCAAGGCAAGGATGGTGGTCAGACTTGACAGAGATTGTACGTGGCCGTTGTTACAGTTGTGGAGTTGGATCACACTACTCATGAGTTGTCTGAAGAGAAGGTCAAATTCTTCAAGGAAAATCGACACTTGAGTATGCATGCAAAGCAAGTTATTGAAATAAATGATGAAGCAGGGGTAAGGCCAAATAAAACTTTTCAAACTATTGTCCATGGAATTGGTGGTTACTCTGAATTGTCATTTATTGAGAAGGATGTACGTAATTATATCAATAGGAGCTTACGTAAAAATCCTGTAGAAGATGGTGATGTAATGACTGTGTTGGATTATTTCATAAGGATGAAAGAGCAAAATAGAAATTTCTTCTTTAAAATTGATGTCGATGAAAATACTCGATTGAAGAATTTATTTTGGACTGATGCTAGGAGTAAAGCTGCATATGAATATTTTGGTGATGTTGTGTCATTTGACACAACATATAACACTAATAAATATGGGATGACATTTGGTTCGTTTGTTGGTGTTAATCACCATGGCAATTCTATCTTGCTTGGTTGTGGTTTGGTGAGGTGTGAGGATACAGAAACATTTGTTTGGCTCTTTAAGGCTTGAGTTGAATGTATGAATGGGAGAGCTCCAGATGCAATGTTGACTGATCAAGCTATGGCAATGAAGAACGTCATTGAAATTGCACTACCTGTGACACGTCATAGGTGGTGCATATGGCATATAATGAAGAAGATTCCAGAAAAATTACGGGGATACTCTCTATACAAAGAAATAAAAGAAGAGATGAAATGTATTGTGTGAGAGTCTCAATCTAAAGAGTCATTTGAATCTTCATGGATCAGTTTTATAGACAAGAATCAACTTCAATCAAATGAGTGGCTAAAAGGTACACTTTTGTTATAAACTCTGCTCATACTTTTCAAAATATATACATTGCTTACTGTTATAAAACTGCATATTCTGTATTTGCTAACAGTACTGTTATAACATTTTTGCTCACCAAATATATGCACTTTGCTCACTGTTTTGTCTGCCATTGCTCACACTTTAGATAATTTGTGTTCACCAAATTTATAATTTTCAAATTTCAGCATTGTACAATGAAAGGAATAGATGGGTCCCTATTTTTCTTGAGCATGAGTTTGGGGCAGGCATGCGGAGTACCCAAAGAAGTGAGAGCATGCATGCTTTTTTTGACAAGTATTTGACAAAGAAGAGTAGTTTGTGCTTGTTTGTTAGACAATATGATAATGCTCTTGCGGATAAGGCTCAAAAAGAGTTAGAAGCAGACATATTCTCTTTCAAGACTATTATTCCTTGTGTCACAACATCATCCATTGAGAAGCAATTTCAAGATGTATACACACACTCCAAGTTTGGTGAGTTACAGAGTGAATTTAGATCAATGATTAATTGCTACACCTACTTCATAAAAATAGAAGGGTCAAATGCATCATATAAGGTTGTTGATCTCAACAAGTTTAACGACATTGCTAAGAGAAAAGAGTATGAAGTAGTGTATGATTCTGTTTCAATTGACATTAAATGTCAATGTTTAATGTTTGAATCACGTGGTATTATGTGTCGCCATTCACTTTGTGTTCTGGGGCAAGAATCTGTTGAAAAAGTGCCAGATAAATACATTTTGGAACGATGGAGCAAAAATGTACAACGTAAGCACTCAAATATAAAGTGTAGTCATGACTCAAGCTGCTCTGATCCAAGCAAGATGCGATATAATGATCTGTGATCACACTTTTACAATGTGGCTGAAGCATTTATTGATTCTGACGAGGCTGCTGGCATTATGCAACGTGCGCTGGATGCTGCGGTGGTTGAAATTGGTTCACATTTTGCTGAAAAAGTAAGTGATTGCCATGAAAAAAGAAAAGAAAATGAAATTGGGAACATACATGCACCTCCATTTGCTACTACACGTGGAAGACCATCCAACAAAAGGAAACAATCAGTTTTTGATGAGACATTAACCAAAAGAGCAAAGGCAGACAAGAGAAAGAAAAAAAAGATAGCTGAACAGGTCATTTTTAGAGAATACCAGTTTTGCTCACACATATTTGAAATATTACTCTCAATTATCTCTTGTTTTGCTCACACTTCTAAAGTATGTGCAGGTATCATGTGAAATACAACCATTGCAATATTACTCAACATCAAACTCAGTGGAGTATTCTTTGAATTTGGAGGTATTCTAGTTATTAATGCATAAAAATCTCATTTTTAAATTATGGGATTTTAATTATAGTTATTAATGCAAAAAAATGTATGATATGTATTTGACAGCAATTTGAGGATTCTTCAGTTGACAACATGACACCTACTCCACTACATCCGCATTCACAAGTTGGTGTTGGTTCATTTACAACATTATTATATTCCTTTGCACCTACGCAGCTACCAGTACCACACGACCCTCCAAGTGATGCTTAAATATTCTTGACCACTAGAACTAACAACTTGTAATAGTTTATAGAGGTTTATTTTAGTATTTTTTATTTTCTCAAAAACCATGATGTAATACAAGTTGGTATTAGAAACTTTATTTTAAAATGTTCCAAACTTAGTCACACATAATAAATTCTGTAGTTTCTATAAATTCCTTTAAGTACGTTATAAGTATTTGGCTATGTTGCTCATTACATGTCCTTAATATAACAATATATGTCTCCTTTTAAATTCATGATATGTATACTGACCTATGAAAATGAGTTCAAAATTAGTCTAAAAAGTTTCTGAATATGTATGGTAAACTGATTAAAAAGTAAAATTACATTTAAAGCTAAATAAAAATCTAAAGTTTCTGAAGTTTATGTCATTTTACCCCTCCTTGTTGCTTGCTTTGCTCTCCTCGTGTTTTTCATAGCCATATATAGTGAAACCTGTGATGGCCCAGCTTTTCTTGCCCTTTTCTCACGCCCTATGAGTGGTTGTAGTAGTGGTTCTTCAGTGGAAATAGTTTTTTTTTTCTTGGCAGCAACAGCTTCGGCTTTTTCAAGTGCTAGTGATATAAATTCATTGCTACAATTGACTAATGACTTTACCAATAATTGATTCTTGAAACGGGCAAGCTCAGCCTGAACATTGTACAATTAATTAGCCAATGAAAATAATTAAAAAAACAAATACTTTGAATACATTAATTATTACAACTTACATTTTTCCACACTGACAGTTGATATGTTGGGTTGTCAACACTCAGGGATTCCATAGCTCCAACTATTTTAAGACATAAATCCCACAATCAAAACTGCATATATTTCATACTGTAAGATATTTGACATTATTGTATTGCATATAAATAGATATGAAATCACTTACTTGTTTGGTTGGCCGGGCACATTAAGATATTGACATTCCATACCTTTTTTCTCGAATGAGGATATTGCATGGTTGACATAATGCTCAATAAGCATTGCCTAACAGAATCAAGTAAATTGCTCACAGAATAAGATAAATTTGCTCACAGAATATGACAAAGTTGCTCACAGAATTAGGCAAAGTTGCTCACAGAATTATGCAAAGTTGCTCATAGAATTATCCAAAGTTGCTCATAGAATTAGGCAAAGGTGCTCACAGTATTATTTGATGTTAATCATGTTTATTTGATGACACAATAAACATTAAAAAGACAAGTTAATATTATATGACAATATAAAACTTACAGAGTATTGATTCATTTTATCATGATCTGTGCCTGGACTTCCTGTATATAATGGGTCCATAACATATAATTTCCTATTCTCAACATTGAGAGCATACATCCACCAGTGTGATGAATCTCTATGCACTATTGGGAATAAAAGCTGAATGTTGACAAAAATAAGGAAAGAAAATAAATAAAAAAATTTAGTATAATTACTAGAGCAAAACAAAAACAGAGATTGAAGTTATAGTGCAACAACCATACCCATTTATGTGATGCAATTGCTTCTCTATCATAGTGGGCATTGGAATCAAGGTTTTCAGGGGTTGTGTATTCATTGTTCTCCATCCACTTTTTTTTGTGATATAGCATCATGCTTGTCTACATGACAGCCACAAAATAACTCAATAATCAAATGAAAAAAAAAATTAATTGCTCAAATGAAAATATGCAAATTTCATACCAGTAGAGATGCAGGCATGCAATATATGTCCCTTTGAAACCTTGACAACTCAGAGTAGTTATATACAAAACACATGTAGTCAACAAACTGTAGAACAATGCAAACATTAGTATTAGTTCAAAAAAATCAAATTAATAGTATATATATAGTCTAAATAAAATAAGTAAATTACTCACACTGCTGTCTATATATTGTCTTGGTTTTAGATTTAGCAATGAATCTCTTGCTATGATCACATTTTGTTTGTTGACAATCTTTCCAAGTGTTGTGTGTTTACCATCCTTTAAGTCCCATGCCCAACGTACAAGTTGTTTGATCATCTTTTCAGGCAACTCTAGTTCTTCATCAACTATTGGCACTGATTGAGCATCATCTACTTCTGCATGTTGTTGTGGTCCTTCATACAGAACATTTTGCATGTTGTTTTTTTCTTCAGAGGATGATGCAAAAGCCTTCTCAAACTCACGATCAAGATCATAATCATCATCATCATCATCATCATCAAGCTGTTCCATGTCTTTTTCTTCATCTCTATGTCATGTTATTTAACTTAATTTGCATTAGTTATTGCCAAAACAATATCTCAAAAAATAATTTTCTGCTCTCACATACTGGACAAATTGCTCACTGTTTTATAATATATAGCTCACATGATTTTCAAAAGATGCTGACATTTTAGCACAAATAAAATCAATATATAACTCAACCATAAAATGCAACGTACATCATTGTCTCAAGCGGTAGAATGTGAAATTCAATACCCAAGTCAAATGATGGTCTACAAACAATTTAAGTTTCACTGTTATGATAGCTCGCTCACATATTATAATGAGAAGACACAGAAAAAATAATAAATTATAAATTTACTATCTTTTTTTTCTCTTATTTCTTAATTTTTAGCACAAATAAAATCAATATATAACTCAACCATAAAATGCAACGTACATCATTGTCTCAAGCGGTAGAATGTGAAATTCAATACCCAAGTCAAATGATGGTCTACAAACAATTTAAGTTTCACTGTTATGATAGCTCGCTCACATATTATAATGAGAAGACACAGAAAAAATAATAAATTAAAAATTCACTATGTGTTTTTTGTCTTATTTCTTAATTTTTAGTATCATTGTGATCAATTTAAATGTTTTGTTATGCTAAAATGTTATTATACATACATTGCTCACATGTTGACAATATTTTTAATTTACCTCTCTTGAACTTTTTCCTTCTTTTTGGATTCAGACCCACCAAAAGTGAACTCCTCTGCAACCTTTGCTTGTTTCTCTCCCTCCACTTGTTGATTTTCCTTCTGATTGTCCATCCACGAATTTAAGCTTGGTTGTACAATATCATCCACAACATCATTCCTCCTACATCATAAATTAATTTCAATGTTTTGCTCGCAAATTATGACATTTAATTAATCACAAATTAACTTAATTCTAATCAATAACATTCAAATGATGAGATAAGTGATATATAAAAATTTACCCTCAGAGTACATTGCAGAGTGTAAGATAAGGTGTCCGTGTGCCAAGTGTAGGTGTCAGAAACTTTCTGAGGTTGATAATGTAAAGGTTCACCTTATGCAGCATGGTTTTAAAGCAGACTATTATGTGTGGACCCAACATGGGGAGGAAATTACGGTAGAGGAACATGGTGGATCGGGAGTGGGTGAAAGTAGTAATCCTGTTGCATGGCAAGAAAATTTGAATTGTTACGAGCAGATGATTTTTGACGGATACTTCTCGGAGACAAGAGGAATTCCCGAACCGGTTGAGGAAGTCCCTAATGAAGATGCACAAGCTGCCATCGGGTCTGGTCGGTGATGATGATGATGATGATGATGATACCAGTGGTGATGAAGGCCACCCGGACTATGAGTAGTCCGTTTCTTTATACTGTTTTATTCTTATGTTTCTCTGCTACATTCTCATACATTTAATTTCTTTGTTATTGTTATACTATTTTATAATTTAATTTTTCATAATATTTGTTTAAATAATATTTATAAATATATCGATAAAACAATTCGATTATTTTGTACTAATGATAGCAGATATTATTATTCAATTTTATATGTTAATTTCGTACAAAACAAATTCCAGAAAAAAATAAAATAAAAAAAAAATTTCTTATTATTTTCCGTCGGAAACCCGTCCCAAATTAATGAAATTATCCTGTAGCTTCTTAACCAAAACCCATCGGAAATCCCTCGGAAAATTCAAACCAAAACCGCCGGAAATCCGTCCGAAATTAATGAAATTATCCTGTAGCTTCTTAACCAAAACCCATCGGAAAACCCTCGGAAAATTCAAACCCAAACCGCCGGAAACCCACCGGAAATATCCGACAGCAATTTCTAACCCTAGCCGTCGCCAACCGATCGGAAACTTCCGACAACATCCCTAACCCTAATCGTCGGAAGTCCATCTGAAACTTCCGACGATCTTTCTAAACCTAACCGTCGGAACTCTATCGGAAACCTCCGACGATTTTTTAAGATTAAACCGTCGGAAGTTCCTCGAAGATATTCCGACGGTTTTTCTTAATTATG
Organism: Aeschynomene evenia; assembly: GCA_013621005.1. Taxonomy (NCBI): domain Eukaryota; kingdom Viridiplantae; phylum Streptophyta; class Magnoliopsida; order Fabales; family Fabaceae; genus Aeschynomene; species Aeschynomene evenia. Next base: position 14,500,402 of record CM024271.1, read on the forward strand.
TCGTCGGAGGTTTTTTCCGATGAGCCGGATTCCGAGGGGTCATTTTTTGAAAAAAACCGTCGAGAACCCATCGGAATTTATTTTTTCCGTCGAAAGCCCATCGGAAATCCCCTCAGAATTTTCCGTGTTTCTAGTAGTGACCATCTTCATCCAATCCACCACCACCACCACCATTCTAACATGATATTTGTTCCCTTTTTGTCACCTCCTACTGCAAGTAATAACCATAACACAAGAACAGAGCAATAATTCTTGAATCACAGCAAAACAAAATGGGAATGAGAGAAGGTAATGATATTTATATTACGGATAAAGGAAAGGATCGTATCACCCCATTCTCCACTTCCCACTTTCAACAAGTTTCAATCAACACAACATAAGAAATATGCCCCAAAAAATGTGAAAGAAAAGATAACAGATTTTCTCAGCTACCAACTAGATCCATTTTCTCAACTGAGGGAGCATACTCTCGCTGCTCTCCGCCGATGTGGCGTTGTGCGTCGCTGTCGCAAAGCGAATGATTGGACATGTGGCACGCAAGTCGGAAGGATCGATGCCGACGGAGCTGAGTTCGCTTGTCTGAGGTGACTGCGAAGAAGAAGGAGGAGTGGTGGTGCATTGGGATGAGGGTGGTGGACCGGTGGTGGTGGCAACTCGGGTTTGAGATGGGAGGAGGCGGCTAGGGTTGGGAAGGGGAAGGAGGCGGTGGCTGGTGGGATTATTTTATTGAAGGATTATGTTGGGATAAAAAATTAAAGGAAGGGTAAAATTATAATTTCAAATCAACATTTCAAATCACTCTATTGTAATATGGAAAACGACGGTACCATAGTATTTGCCCGTAACAATACTCCCCCCTTCAAACCAACCTTGCCCTCAAGGTTGTTAAAAAGAAAAACACCCTTTAAACTTTACAATTACTCCTAATTACATTTATTAAATTTCTAAAATATAAAAAGAACTACTAAGTAACATATTCTAAAATATAAATTCCACCTGGGTCCCATTGATAGAACCTAAACCCATCAACAAAATAAAAAATTGATGCAGAAAATTGAAGTAGGCCAAAGAATACAACAAGTTTTGAATTTGGGCCCAAATTGAATAAATCAACATTGATCTTCTTAATTTGGGTTTCCAAATTTTGAGTGAGGCCGAAGATGAGGCCATACCCTAGCCCACCATCACCATAGCTCCCTCTTCCCATCTTGAGAATGAGGAATCGGAGCCACCACCTTCATCTTCTTGAGTTCACCTCCTACGAATCTCGAAACTTCTGCATCACCTGCAATCAGCTCTGACTGGCTCTCACTCTCGCGCATCCATGGAAATGCCGCCGCTAGGAGAACCGGTGGCCTCGCCACGAGTGGAAGAGCGCGGCGGTGATGATTCAAACCTCCGCCGCCGCCGAAGCTGTCCCGTTCTTGGTTGCGCAACTCGCGCCTATGGTCATCGTTCATCACTCTCGTGATGCCATTGCCCTCTTGATCGCGTGGTTGTGGTGAATCGTGCGGCCTTCCACCGTGACCATGACATGTGTTCGTCATTTCCTCTGTGCCCTCCGCACTCGCCCTGCCATCTTCGTTGCCGTTCTGACCCAGAGGAGTCGCGACTTCCTCCTTTCTCTTCCCGGAGGCGCTAACCTCGATGTTACCGCTGCTCTTGTTCTGCTCGTGTTCTATTGCTGCCGCGATCGTGACGGAGCTAGACGAGATGGAAGCTGCTATGTCTGCGATCGCATTCTTCTGAGCGCGCTCTTCGTCACCCACGCTGGTATCATGGTCTGAATTTATGCTTCTATTTTGTGGACTATGATGTATATTTCTTGATTCTCCATTGATAAATTTTGTTGACTCTGAAAATACTGGAATGTGGCTGAATTGTTGTTTCTGGTTCTGCTCTATTTGAATTTTTGCTTCATTTTTTGCTTCATCTGGATTTTCTTTTGATTCTTGTTGCTGTTGTGGTTTTGATTCAAAACTGAAATTTGAATCTTCTTCCTCCCCTTCTTCTGTGCTGTCTTTCTGTGTTTCTGTTGCAATTTTTTCCTTTGATTCATAGCTCTCCAAGATATATTTAATTTCTTCAAGAATCACATCTAAATTTGAGACTTCATTCCAAGAAATTTCTGGTGGCAGTACTGGGCGAGAATCTGGCACATAACGATGCATAAAAGCAATGTCAAAGATCGTTCTATCTGCATTTGGATTGCATTTTTTCCATAATCTGAACCATCTTAGAGCTTTTCCCTTGAGACCTCCTTCAATCTCCAGAAATCTTTGATTTTCTGCAGTTCTTTGAGCATTCCAAAACTGCTCAGTGAGAATAAGCCAACATAACCATCTCCGGTTCCATCGAACATAGGAAATTGAGTTCCTTCCGCCATGGAAGGCACTCAATGAAAGCACCAATGATACAACTCTATTCGAGACTAGTTGCAAATCTCCAAGAATTTCAAAGAACCCACTAATTCATTAATCTTCCATATTCAATACAATGACTCATTGCCCTTATTTATACACCTAATCAACTCTAATGGGCTAAACTAACAAACTAAGAGACCCACTAATTAATTGGGTCGTAACAAAGCCAGCCAAACTTGCATACTATGTTTGTTACAATAATTAGATAGAATAGAAATATGAAGTTGTAAATAGAGTAAGTGGCTGTGTAAAAAATTTTACGCTATCGATCAATCAAATTCATTGATTTATGTGATTTGTTAGTTAATGAATAATTGAGTTAAAGACATTTGTTGATGTGTCAATCATGTTAGTGTACACTGACAATAGATTAAAATTAAACTCTTATAAATCATAATATTAAAGTCTTGGGTAACAACACTTTTCCAGCCAAAATAGCAAAACAAAAAACTCATTTTAACACTTTTGACTCAAATAGCATTCTTAATCATATGTGTTTTTTAGTGGGATGAGTAATTTAAACCCAAACTCATTTTTTTGTTTTATTGTTTTGGCCGTTACAATTTTATACTCTAGCAAAACTCCATGTAAATAAAGGAAAATTTAGTGAAAGTTCGTTACAGATTGAAACTTGTATATAAGTGGAGAATCACTTTGTAACAATTCACTTGAATGAAAAAAAACTATGTACTTGCGGAGGAACATGATTTTCGTGTTTGGTACGATTTGCGATGAAAGAGAACAATAGATCCCATTTCAGAACGCCCAAACTAGAAATTATTTGCTGAGAGAGCAAATGACTCATTTGTTCTGCATCATTTATAACATGTCAAATCAGCAGTGGGATCACCTAAAATTATAATCTCACTAAACTATATTAAACTAGAGTCAACTATTTTCTTATTATTTTCTAAAATCAAAGATACTGTTATTATCTCTCACATCAAACATCAAACCACCATCACTACCACCACCGCGCTGCTGCCGCTGCGCTGTCCTACATTCTGTTGTTGTGAATTTCTATTATTGTTATTTGTTAATAAGCTCACATATAGCTTACTAAAATAACCTTTAAAAGAAAAAAAAAGAATGTGTTTTGTTTTGACAATTTATCAAACATCTTATTTGCTAGTATTAATGACATTAAAAAATTGTGTTTTGACAATTTATCAAACACCTTGTGTGCAAGTATAAATGACACTACATAACAACAACAACATAGTGCAGTGAAAATTAACAACAACAGTAGAAATTAACAAATAAAATCACAAATTTATATGTGTAGCAGTAGAAATTCACAACAACACAGTGTAGGACAGCACAGCGGCGGCGGCAGCACGGTGGCAGCGTGGTGGTGGTGGCTTAGTGGTGGTAGTAATGGTGGTGGTTTGGTGTGTGGTGTGAGAGATAAGAAGAATGGTTAAAGTTAACTCTAGTTTATTCTAGTTTGGTTAAATTATAATTTTGAGGATTGCTAGAGGTACAACAAAAAACCAGCCAAAACAGCCAACAATAATAAATTGGGCCTAAATCACTCAGTCCATTAAAAAAATACATATGAATAATAATGTTATTTGGACCAAAAATATTAAAATAAGTTTTGTTAATTTATTTGGCTGGCAAGATCCTTCGCTAGAGAAACCCTCATGCTCCTTAGCAAAGGTTGTTCAGAAGGTCCTTCGCCAACGAGCCACCACGTGCTCATTAGCCAAGAGTGTCCAAAAATTCTAGAAAGGGAGTTCTCTTTAACTTCAGAAATTCACTAGCGAATTAAACATGATAGAATATACAATAAGTCTGCAGATTCTGTCCATAATCTCTACAAAACCCCCCAAAATACACTAACTCTTACGCATAAAGATGCATAAAGTCATCTTGGACTCATGCAACTTATACCCTTGATGTTTTTAAATCATAAAATAATAATCAATACATCAAAATTACACTCAATGCAATTAACTTATCAAATATTCATAGTCATATAATATACATTCAAGTCACATATCAAATAATTGTAGAACTATTGATGCATACAATTGGTACCAGCAGAACTATAGATGCATACAATTGGTACTAGGAGGGAAAATTAACAAGAACTATAGATAGATACTATAATAGATTTATATTCATATGACCCTTTTATGCTACAATCACAATTGTGCTGGCGGTTCTGGTAGGAAATTGTTACATTTTTTTTTTGAGTCAATAAGATGTAATAAGAAATTAAATTAGCCAGCAAAACTTTTAGATTCAGGTCAATCCAAACCATCTAGCTTACACACACATACATGCATACCCTGTTCCTTTCACTATCTAACAACCTTCTAAATCCAAAGAAAGTACTTCCCTACTCAACATGGTTTCAGTTTCACCAAGAATATCATCAATTACAAGAACCCCATCAGAAAAATAGGACTCAAAAATAGGAGAAAGAAAAATCCCTTAATTTGTTCTATCTAGAATATTAAATTATAGGAGAATGAGCGATCAAATAAAAATAAAACGCCAACAGAAAAAGAGATGGCTGCTATCTACACTCAATGTTGACACATTTCACCCTTTTATGCAATCAAAGGAAACTACAAATAATTTCATTGAACAGAGAAAGAAGCATAGTTAAAAGTTCATGCAAGTAATTATTGAAGCATAGATAATACCTGGTTGTGGTGGCGCGACAATGGCAACAGTACAGAGCGGCGGCGGTGGCGGAGCGACGCAGTCGTCCAGCAACAAAGTCAGGTGTGGTGGTGTGGCGCGATGCGTGCAGCAGCAAAGGCAGGTGCGTAGGTGTGCTGCAGTGACGAAGAAAAAGGTGAGCTAGGTGATCTGGTAAGGAAACAATAGAATAGAATAGGAAGGGTTTGGGGTAGGTAGGATGTAGGGGTGGGTAAATTAGTAATTTCACACTCCTCTAAACATTCTATGGGATGAGAATATCATATTCCCATTGGGGTGGGATTAGAAACATGGAAAAATTGGATTTCGGGAAATGTAACATTCTCGGGAATATTAATGCAAAATTTCGAACCAAACGTGGAAATTCCGGTGTCCCCTCCGATCCACTTCTTGCTTCGTTTTGGGCGAGTTCTGCATTCTCCGGTGGACTTTTGGCTTGGCCAGCACTGTTTTAGGAAGGTGTTATTCCCGTTTCACCGCCTTATTGTCTTCCTATTCTTTGATTCAAGATTTTCGATTCGTCGTGCTTCTTCTTATGCAGTTCACATTATTAGGTGCTATTTAGGTACTACCATTGTTTTTATTTTGTTATTGCTGGTTTGGAGATGTTCACAAGTTAGGGGATTTGGAAATTGTTTTTGGCTTTTCATTGCTGTTGTAGAGTGCTTGATTCAGAAATTCATTGTGTTTTGCTATTGGATTGGGATTAGATATTCACAAGTGTTTGGCTCATTGGATTGATCTAGCACATTCAAGTTTTGTGTTTAGAAACTTGCTGATATTGTGCTTCTGTGTTCAAGATTGAAGAAACGTCGATTCATTATATTCATATATTATTATTGATTCAAGCCTAAATTGGCTTTATATTTGCTATTGCCATATGAGAAAAAAAATGGTAGATGCACGTCAATTGGGCATTAACATTTTTCTACAACGAGTAATACGGAGATGTCGTAGCTGAATGTCAAAGGCTACAATTGGGACTAGGAACCACTACCGTTGCTTGATCCCGAGATGGGACATTGTCATACATGGAGCCACAGAGCCCATTCTTGGAGTGTTATCTCGACCGATAATCATCCCGGCGACACGACTCCTAAACCATCATATTCTCCGAGGAGCAGTATATATTTGACCGAAGATCATTCCGGCAAACCGACTCTTTCCCCTTATATCAATTGTGAAAATTTCATTGATTTTCATTTCATTGTATTTTTCTTATTTCAATTGTATTTCTTTGTTTTTAGGTTGTATCTCACTCTCATCCCAAGCCGGACATGCTAGAGTTCGCACACTCCGGCTTGCGAGGAGTGTTAGAGGGTATTTTAGTCTTTAGGTTATAGTGATTAGTTGTTAGCTATTTGCCTCACACTATCCGTAATTAAAATAGTAACAAATTAAATTAAATTCTCTACAAACACTATCCGTAAATGTGCGCTTTAGCTAAAGCCATCACTACTCCACGACTTCTACCGAGATCTCAAAATATGTAAAAGTCTATCTATAAAAAAAAAAAAAAAAACCATTTAACTTTAAATTGTGTTTTGAATTATTAATATTATATTGCTTGAAACTATATTATTTTCTAATATATATATATTATTATTATTATTAATATCACCATTCAAATTTACGACTACAATTTTTTATTTGTTACGCATGTCCATATTCAAAACTCAGCATACCCAGTTGCCTGTTTATAAATTTTATTCTACGCATACTATTGTATTATGAGTGTTGTTATTTGCACAATAAAAAATCAGTCAAAATCAATCTATATAGAGATTTTGGGCCACAAATAATTCAGCTCACTAAAAAATAACTTCTTAGAGATAATCTCTTTTGGGCCAAAAGTTATCCAATGGATCTATTGGCTGGTTTGACTGGTTATCTATTGTTCACCAAAACTTTTCCTTACATTATTTAATTTGTAGGTAGATTATATACCATTTAGTCAATTTTAATTTAAGGCTTAAATATCATTTTAGTCCATTAACTTCACATAAATTCTGATTTTAGTCCACTATCTTCAAATTTATCACATTTAGTCCACTAACTTTCAAACTGTCAGCACTTTTGGTCCACTATTAGTCAATTGATAAGTCAATGGACACGCAGCAAAAGTCAACTGTCATGTCAGCATCGTTAAGTCCACGCAGCACAGTGGACTAAAATTGAAATTTTTTTAAAGACTAACGGATTAAATATGATAAATCTAAAGATAGTGGACTAAAATCAGAATTTGTATAAAGCTAGTGGAGCAATATGATATTTAAGCCTTAATTTAATGAGTAAATACCCAAATCCGTCCCTGAATTTTTTTCGGTGCCCACTTCTGTCCCTGATCAAATTTTATTAGTCTCGCAGTCCCTGAACTTGAATTCCGTGAGACATATGCGTCCCTCCGTTAACTCCCCCGTTAATGAGTGACGGAGTAGTCCTACGTGGACCGTTAGTACTTTGTCCTACGTGGACGTTAAGTGACACGTGTGCAATGGAGTTTCTAATAGAGGACAAATCAGTCCCTGGAGTCTCTATTAGGGGACAAATCAGTCCCCGGAGTTTCTAATAGGCACAAATCAGTCCCTAACCCTTGAACCAAAACGGTATCGTTTTGCAAATCTTCAATTACCTTCTTCTTTCTCTCTCATTTGAAACCCTAAACCCCCATTACATACCCCCACAGCCGTGCCTCCATCCTCTTCTTTCTCCTTGGATCTTCTCTTTCAACCTCTATTGAAACACCTCCTTAAAATGGAATCTTGAGGTTAGGTAGCTGCTATGATGGTGTAACAATGGAATCTTGAGGTTTAAAGAGGTGTTTCAATGGAGGTTACAAGGGGGAGACAAGAAAATAGAGGACAGAAGAGAGGAAGTGGCGGTGCTAGTGTGATGATGAAGGTTTAAAGAGGTTTTTCAATGGAGGTTGAGGGAGAAGAACCAAAGACAAAAAAGAGGATGGAGGGGCGATTGTGGGGTCTGCAATGAGAGTTTATGGTTTCAAATGAGAAAAAAGAAGAAGGTAATAGAAGATTTGCAAAACGACATCGTTTTGGTTCAAGGATAGGGACTGATTTGTCCCCTATTAGAAACTTCGGGGACTGATTTGTCCCCTGTTAGAAACTCCATTGCACATGTGTCACTTAACGTCCACATAGGACAAAGTTAACGGTCCACGTAGAACTACTCCGTCACTCATTAACGGGGGAGTTGACGGAGAGACGTATATGTCTCACAGAATTCAAGTTCAGAGACTGCGGGCCTAATAAAATTTGGTCAGGGACGAAAGTGGGTACTTAAGAAAAGTTCAGGGACGAATTTGAATATTTACTCTGATTTAATTAAAGTGTAATTAGCATTAACCAGTTCGGTTAGTTACAACCCGTTCGAATTAGTTACAGTCTGTTGTATATAAGTTCATCTCAATGAGGTAAAAGGCAAGCTTGCCATCATTCTCACTACACTGTTGCATTAGATAAATTTTCGCCTAGATAAAAGTTTTAATTCTTTATATTTTTATATGTACTATAAAGTCTCCAATTTGGATAATAAATCTTTATGTCGAAGAACTTCTAAAAAATAATTTATGAATAAGTTATTTATATTTAAATATAAAATAATAAAAATATTTTTTAAAATATTTTCAAAAAGTGGTTATTGAGAAGTCGAAATACCTGACTTCTAAAAACTCACTAAAATAACTTCATGAGAAGTAATAAATTCTATTACTAAACAGAAAAATTATGACTTTTGACTTTCAGAAAGTTAGAAAAAGTCATAAGTTACCGTTTGGTTTGTAAAAATATTTTCTATTTTCATTTTCTATTTTCATTTCCAGAAAATGATTTTCATCTCCAGAAAATGATTTTCATTTTAAGATTTTAAGATTTTGGAAAACATGTTTGGTATGTCTATTTTCTGAAATTGAAAACAGCGAAAATGTGTTTGGTGTGTTTGTTTTCTAAAGTATATATATACCCCAACATTAAATTTAAAAATTAATATATATTAAATATAAAATTTTATATATATATATATATATATATATATATATATTCAAATATAGACCAAAAGAAATCATTAATTTTTATCGTTTGTTTTTATTTGTTATATTATTAACTAGGAAATCGTTGCTACCTTGATATGCACATTGTTTTTTATTCAATGTGTGTGTCTTGTGTTTCCTCAAATATCTTTCCTGACACATCATATATATATATATATATATATATATATATATATATATATATATATATATATTATATATATATATATATATATATATATATAATATTAAAGTTGGGTTATGCACTTATAAGGTGGCACATCCAAAATACTTCTCATGTTAAGTTTGATGATGTGTCATGCTTAGATTTTTCTAACAAAATTCATTTTATACATAATTTTTTATTTTTATTCTAATTATTTTAATATTATAATTACTATGAAATATGAAACATACAATATTCATTAAAACATTATAACTTTTGACCTTTCATATGCATTGAGTTATGCACATATGAGGTTGCACACTCACATTTATTCTCATTTATACTTGATGTTGTGATGCACTTGGATTTTTTATATTATTTTTTACAAAATTATTGTTCCACTTCTCAACACTTATATATATATATTAAAATTTTAGATCATGCACTAAAAAATTAAAAAAATCTTATATCTTATCTTATATATAATACTAAAAATAATGATGAAAATTAAGTGGTGGGTTGGTTACGCATATTTAATTATTCTTTCTTTTATTTTATATCATATTCTTATTAATTTGATTTGATTAGTGGCTACTTTAACAACTAAAATTTTTATTTCATTAACATTTATAGTATAAATAAGTGAATAATTTTGATTATATAAGAGCTTGCCTTTTCATTTTATTTCATTTGATAACTGAAAAATAATGATGAGAATTAAATGTGAATTGATTATATATATTTAATCCTCTTACTGTTATTATAAATAAGATTTAAAATTACATTTGTAAAAAATCATTCTACAAGAACTCTCTCTTTTTAATTACTTTCTCTCTTTAATTTTCGATATATATTACGTTCTCTTTATTCTTCTTTTTTTCGATTATGATTTTTTTTGTAGGTTGGTGGTGAAAGTGGTGTTGGTGATGATGAATGACTAAGGTTGGATATAAGGGTGATGTTTTTGCTTCTCTACACTTTTTTTTTTTAACAGTGATGGTAAACCATCTCTTTGTTCTTCTCTATTCTTATTTTTGTTTATTTATTTATTTTTATGTTCTTATTCTTATTTTTTTGTAGGTTGGTGGTGAAAGTGGTGTTGATGATAATGAATGAAGGAGGTTGAGTATGAGGGTGATACTCTTGCTTCTTTGTTTCTATCCCTTTTTTCTGTTTAGATGATGGTGAGTTCTCTCTCTGTGCTTCTATGTTTTTATTTTTGTTCAATTCTTTATTTTGTTCTAATTCTGATTATTTTTTGTAAATTGGTGGTGAAAGTAGTGTTGATGATGATGAATGAATGAGGTTTTGAAGATGGTGATACTCTTGCTTCTCGACTCTTTTTTCATTTGTTATGTTCTTCTCTATTTTTGTTTTGTTTTGATTATGGTGTTGATGATGATGAATGAAGGTGGTTAAAGAAGAAGGTGATACTTTTGAATCTCTGCTCTACTATTTTTTATTATGTTTAATGTGATGGTGAGTCATCTCTATGTTCATCTCTAATTTTATTTTTGTTTATTTTATATTTTTTTAGTTTGAATTCATTTTTTTTAGATTGGTGGTGAAAGTAATCTTGATGATAGTGAATGAAGATGGTGAAAGTGGTGTTGATGGACACAGACAATCCAAACTCAGTGTCAAAATATGTGCATATGATTTTGTGGGAGTGATTTTTTATTTGGAATTTTTTTATTTGTTGTATATGGCATGAGAGATGATGATAGATAAAAATGAAATGATTTATGATTGTTCTTTTATGTTTTTTTTTTTTTTTGTGACTTTGTAGAAAGTTGAACATATATTTGTGGTTCTTGATTTCAAGATTTGTTCCACTTTTTTTTTCTCTTTTATTTAGATCATAAAATCTGTTCATTCAGAAAATTAATTCTTCATAAGATATATTAGTCTATTTCCCCTCTTTATTTAGATAGACTTCTTTTGATCCAAATGTAATGGTTTTATTGTTGAATTTATTGATTAATAAATTTGATGATGTGTCACACTCAAATTCATTTTTAATTTTTAATTTGTTAATTCTAATTGCTTTAATGTTATATAATTACTATCAAATATGAAACGTGCAATAGTTATTAAAACATTCCAATAACTTTTGACCTTTCATATGATGCATTGAGTTATCCACAAATAAATAAAAAGATTTTAATGCTTAAAAGAATAAGTATAAACTTTAGAAGACAATTTAATTGAATTTACCACAATTTAGGAGGAGAACTAATACATAGGCTAGCAATGTCATGACAATTTAATTTAATTTTTTATTTGGAATTTTTTGATTTGTTGTATATGGCTTGAGAGATGATGATAGATAAAGATGAAATGATTTACGATTATTCTTTTATGTTTTTTTTTTTTGTGACTTTGTAGAAGGTTGAACATATATTTGTGGTCCTTGCTTTCAAGATTTGTGCCACTTTTTTTCCCCTTTTATTTAGATCATAAAATTTGTTTATTCAGAAAATTAAGTCTTCATAAGATGTATTAGTCTATTTCCCCTCTTTTTTTAGATAGACTTCTTTTGATCCAAATGTAATGGTTTTATTGTTGAATTTATTGATTAATAAATTTGATGATGTGTCACACTCAAATTCATTTTTAATTTTTAATTTGTTAATTCTAATTGCTTTAATGTTATATAATTACTATCAAATATGAAACGTGCAATAGTTATTAAAACATTCTAATAACTCTTGACCTTTCATATGATGCATTGAGTTATGCACAAATAAATAAAATAATTTTAATGCTTAAAGGGATATGTATAAACTTTTGAAGACAATTTAATTGAATTTACCACAATTTAGGAGGAGAACTAAATACATTGGCTAGCAATATCATGACAATAGTAAAATAGTATTAACAATTTTACTAAATATCGATAAGAAATAAAAAAAAATCTTATATACTGATTAGTAATAGAATTATAGTAATAAGTTTAAGAATAGAAAATAGAATTAAATATAATTAATGAATGTTATCAATCTTTTTTCATATGTTGTTTCTTAATTTTTATCACTATGTGTTCAAACACTCACAAATATGTATAAACATTTAGAAGAATAGACCTTAAATAATTGATGAACTAACTCATTACTATTTTCGATTACATAGTAAGTAGAAAAACTAATAGGTTGATAATAAATATGATGACATTATTCATGACAATAAGAGTAGTGATGCTGATTATTATAATAATTACAAAGCATAAAAGGGAGTTATGAATTTCATAACAATAAAGGAAGAATTAAAAAATAGAGAATGAACCTAGATGTTACACTTCATCAAACATAATGTAAGAATGAATCTAGGAGTAAAATAGTATTAACAATTTTACTAAATATTGATGAAAAAAATTATATATTTATTAGTAATAAAATTATATCAATAATTTTAAGAATATAAAATAGAAATAAATATAATCAACGAATATTACCAATGTTTTTCCATACTTTAATTTTTAAAAACTTTTATCATTATTTTTCAAACACTCACAAATATGTAGCAACATTTAGACAAATTCTATTATTTGATGCTAAATTTTAATTAGTCTTATAACTTTTTAGATAGACTTCTTTTAATCCAAATGTAATGATTTTATTACTGAATTTGTTGATTAATGAGTTTGATGATAATATATCACACTCAAATTCATTATTTTTAATTTTTTAATTCTAATTACTTTAATATTATAATTACTATCAAATATGAAACATACAATAGTTATTAAAACATTCTAATAACTTTTGACCTTTCATATGAAATATTGAGTTATGCAAAAATAAATAAAATAATTTTAATATGTAAAAGGACAACTATACACTTTAGAAGATAATTTAATTGAATTTATCACAATTTAGGAGGAGAACTAATATATAGGCTAGCAATATATATTATGACAATAGTAAAATAATATTAACAATTTTACTAAATATCGATAAGAAAAAAAATCTTATATACTGATTAGTAATAAAACTATAGTAACAATTTTAAGAATAGAAAATAGAATTAAATATAATTAACGAATGTCATCAATTTTTCCATATTTTTTTTAAAAAAATTCTATCACTATGCTTTCAAACACTCACAAATAAGTAGCAACATTTAGATGAATAGATCTTAAATAATTGATGAATTTATTACTATTTTTTTGTTACATATATAGTAAGTAGAAAAACTAATAAGTTGATGATAAATGTGACGACGTTATTCATGACAATAAGAGTAGTGGTGCAAATAATTATAATAATTACAATGCATAAAAGAGGTTGTAAATTTAATAAAATTAAAGAAAAAATTGAAAAATAGATAATGAAAGCATAATAGATTCTCGAATAAATTAATCATTCCACCAAACTTATTATGATTTTTAGAGTTATGATCAACATGAAACTAAAATATATAAAATTACTAAATAAATAATATATATTACATACATAAATACCATTTTTCATCTGTGCATAGCACGGGTTCATACACTAGTTATTGACCAAAAGCAAGAAAATTAAATTAATAGGAGGTACCGATAATGGAAGTCAAGAAATAAAACATCAAAGCAAAAATTAAAGATTAAAACATTAAAGCAGTGAAGCAAATTAGCAGCCTATACCAATGATAATAGTTAAAAAAATTAAAACATCAGAGTAGGGTCGATGACCGTGAGCGGAGGTGAGAAGAAGCGCGAGCATTGTATTGCATGAGTGATATTAAATGAATAATACAAAATTAGCCCAACTAGTCAATAAATGAGATTTTGGGCTATAATTACTCAGCCCATTATAATTTCAATGATTATTTGGGCCAAAACCAAAGTGAAAATAGGATCATTGACTGTATGAGCTGATTTTTTATTGTCCACTTAGCATTATCGGAGAAAATATGGTTTTCAATTTTAAGGGTAGATTATATTTACTACAATAGCACCGCATTTTAGTTGAAAACGTTTTCAAAAATACACAGAAAATACTGAAAACGTGAAAATATGGTTTTCAATTTTAAGGGTCTTTTGAAAATATTTTCATTGAAAACATTTTCTTAAATAAACAAACAAACATATTTTCACCTCATTTTTTCTTTTTTTCATTTTTAATGAAAATGAAAACAGAAACAATCTTTAAGGGGCTGCTTGATTTCCGTTTTCATTTTCTGTTTTCTCTATTTTCAAAATTTTGTGAAGAAAATACTGAAAACAGAGAAAATAATAAAATCACGTTTTCTCTGTTTTTCAAAATGTCTTTTAATATAATATAGTTAATAACTTATTGTGAACACCTAGAAGAATCACATTACTCATCTAAGAATATTTCGTACAACAAGAAGAGGGAAATACTCATAATTCTCCTAATTTATAAAGCATGTGTTGTGACTATTGACTAAGTTAGATATTTATATTATATTCCATGTTCAATTAGAACTTAGAAGACTTTGAATTCTTCTTATATTAGACTATAGCACGCTCTAGTGGTGGTTAATTAGTTAGATCCACTCTTATGACGCGGTTCCCTTTGGTCCGAGAAGGATCTTTGAGCAATGAGAAGTGGGAACTCATAAAAAAATCAAAATTGCTTGACGTATAACAGAAATACATTCAATTTGTATCCAACGTATGTTATCCATGTTATAAGATGTGTGTTATACGTATATGTGATATACGTATAGCACACATCCTGTAACATAAATAACATATATTTGATACAAGTTTGACGTATTTTTGTTGTACGTCAAGTATTATTATAAAAAAATATTAACCACTATCCGATCCATATTATTACTTATTACTTATTAATTCACATAATCAACAATATTTCTATTCTGACTTTATCTTATCACATATTATTAATTATACTTTCAAGTTACAACTTGCAACCTTAAATAGGCAATGGTGTATATAAATATAATTCACACACAATATAAGTGCGTATTACCAAACAAAATCATCGACAATCAAAATCGATAGCATATTCAATCAAAAATATTTCATTAGTCTCAACTTTTTCTCCTTCCCTAATCACTACATCAATTGCCTTATCTAAAAAGACAAATATGAAGCTTTAATGGTTTCTTTTATGCTTGTTCTGCCTAATGCTGTTTCTCTTCCATCCATCCATTGCTGCTAGGTAACTTTTTAATCGATGTATCACAAAAGGATTAACCACATATAACTGAATTTCATTTTAAATTTTTTCACATTACATTACGACCTTGATTCATGGATTTGGATCCTCTGAATCAAGGGAGTACAACTGAGGGCTAACAATTTTTGAATCAGTAATTATTATTGTGTGTGTCGTAAACAATTTAATTGATTAATAATATAATCTCTTATTTTCTTATGCCTTAAAACCAAGTTTTATTCTTTGCTTAAGAGAAATTAAAATCTAAATTTTAATTTACCTATATATATTAGGTCATTGTAGCTGTATATTTGGGTGAAGGATAATATATATATATATATATATATATATATATATATATATATATGATTCTGAATAACATTTGACAATTACACGTACTAATAATACAAAAATTATATAGTTATCATTTATATAATATTTTAATGAGCATTTCTACCAGTACAATAGAAAATCAGTCAAAATAATCAACATGTCGTGCACAACATATATAATATAATATGTACAACATATATCACATGTTTTGCATATCATATATCACATGATATGTACAACATATATTACATATTGCAAAAAAAAAAATTATGTTACAACAAGTGATATATATTGTGCATAACAGGTGATATATGGTATGCACACTATATGATATATATTATGCATATTATATTATATATATTGTGCATAATATATTGACTAATTTGACTGATTTTTTATTATACACATGTTTAAGTACATTTATTTTGTTTAAAAAAAGAAAGTATATATGTTATGTATGTGTTTGATTTACGAGCTTATATATGTGTAATGTGATGACAGGTCATTATTATCTCCGCCTGATGCTGAGGGTCGTCTAATTGATGAACCAATAAATCCCCCGCCAGCTCCAAGGGTTCAACTCGGTAAACGTCCATGAATATATATGTAATCTACGAGTGGACCTTATATTATTTAGTTTTTTAATATATATATATTATTTACATTTAAACTTGCTTGTAAGCAGTGTATGTTAGCTCAACTATATGTTGTAATGCATTGATTGATTTTATTTTATTTTGTAATAATAACTCCATTCAATGTTTCTCTTAGTGATATTAATGAGTTATTATTACAGTTGTTTTATTACTATTAAACGCTACAAGCTAAGTGTTATAAAAATAAGTTTAATATGATTATTAATATTTGAATAAATGTTCATCATATATGTGGTAATTATTTTTTATTTGTAAAAGAATAACGTAGAGTCGCTCCTTTATTGATGAATAGATGTATCTATGGATGTGTTTGTTTTAAGGGATACCAGACATAGAGACACTGATATTGAAACAATGATACTGGTGTCTAGAACATTGTCTTTAGTGTCTCTATAATGTGTTTGGTATTGATGCACAATCAATAGGGTGTCTCAGTAATCCGGCTACGTGTACACCCAAGATGTATCCACTTATGTATTCATCCACATAAAATAGAAAGTTTGATCATTATCTATTTCTTCCCTAATTTTTTTCTCTTTTTTTTTTACAGATTTTTCTCTTTCATCCACCATGATTTTCTGCAGCCTAATTCATAATCGATTTAAAAATTTTCAAACATGCAACAAATATTTTTAAATTATATTATCTTAAGAAATTCAAAAATCAAATACGATTTTAGAAATAGATTCCAAACAATCATAATTCATACCCACAATTTCAAAGTGAAAGAGATAATAGAGTAAAAAAATAACAAAATAAAATATTTGTATAGTATAAAAGATGTATGTAGATTATAAAAAAAATGTGTGTATAAAAATGTGTGTATATATGTACATCATCAATAAAATATAATTATGTATATTTTTATTAATAAGTATATGAGGTAGGTAGAATGTACATAAATGTGTGTAGTATTAGGATAAAAATGTGAGTAGTTCGTAACTTGTACATAAATGTATGTAGTTTGCGTAAAAATATGTGTAGATTGTATATAAATGTGTGTAACAAGTATATAAATTTGCATAGATTTTATATAAAATGTGTGTAGCTTGTTGGTAAATTTGTGTAGCATGTGCATAAAAGTGTGTGTAGCATGAGCATAAAAATGTATATAGTTATTAATAGGTAAATGAGTGTATCGATGAAATAGAAAATGTGTTTAGATAATTTAATATCATGTTTGTAAAAAAAGTGTATTGTTTACTATGCATTGAATAATTTAAATTTACATAACTTTATTCATGTCTTCATTAATCTCATATGCAACGATTATTTCATTATAGTCATTGTTTTTCATCTGATGAGCACATGAATAATATATATGAGAAAATGTTAAAAAAGTTATATTCAGCCATAACACAAAACAATAACATATTACAAATAAATTTTCATAAATCATGGTCAGGTAAATGCCTATAACGTCAAAGAATTAAAAAAAACTCAGGAATCATCAACATCAGTGTCTTTGCAATACAGAATAAAACACATGAATCGACCGATGAAAAAAAAGTAAGATGTGAAAAAATATGACTAATTATGTTCTCTGCATGAAAAGTGAATGCAAATTTATTGGAGACAATTCTTAAAAAAAAATGATTGCGAGAATCATGAGACAAATTGATCTAATTTCTTGTGTCTTTTTACACTGATTTTTCTTTTCTTTTCTTTTCTCTGATCTTCTCAATTTTTTTTTTCTTTTCTCTCAGAGTTTTTTTATATGTGTATCATCACTTCTCATCCTCATCAACTATTACAATCTGAGATCATCTCTTAATATAGAGAGATGTCATTACAACACAATACAAATGCCAACTGTAATAACTAACTTAATCGAGCTGTAAATTTTTGATATTATCTGTTAAGAGTCGTTGAAGATATATCTTATCTCATTTAAATCACACAAGCTCAATAAAACTCTTTTTTAAACTTCAATAGATCTTCCATAAAGCTTCTGAAGTTATATTTGCCTTTGAAATATTCTTCACGTTTCTGAAGAATTACTTCCAGTTTCTGAAGAATATCGACTATATTTTTGAACTCTTCTGTCGTGTTTCTGAAGAAGTTTCTCATGGTTCTGAAGTATGTCTTCTCCATTCTGAAGCATCAACTAAGCTTCTGAAGTGATCTATCAATCTTCTGAAGAATCTCCATGCTTCTGAAGGTTGAACCTCATGATCCTTTTACATAAATACATATTTACATAGATCTTATCCTAATATATCATACTAATCTATACTAGATTATAAAACCTAATAAGATTACATGATTCTCATTAGAAACAAAGACCTATACATATTCTAGAGCTTAAGTAATAAAAACATTACATAACTTCTCTAGACAATATGTAACATTAGTTTTGTCATCTTCAAAACCAAAACGAAGGTTGTTATATTAAAAAATACATATGGCATAAACTTCCTTCTCACATATGGTAATGAATATAAATTCATATTATTGTTAACAATCTTGGACTTTTAGAGTGAATTTGCTAAAATTTTGTTGTTTGTATTATTATGAATTTATTATGGTAATTTTGTGTGATTTGGTTCTGATTTGAGTTCAAAATCAATTTTGAGCATTAAGAATATTGTAGGATATTATTGTAATTAAATTTTAGTTGATTGAGATTAAGTGTTGTAAGTGGGTAGTTATCTTTATATGCCTATATAAGGTTACGCTCCTTTGTATTTCCAATCTCTTTGACCATTTCAAACAATTCCAAATCCATAAATTTTCTCTCATTCTCTTTGATCTTGGGTTGATACCATGAGTTTCTACACAGTATCAGAGTCATTAGATCCACTATAATTATTTCTGCTACAAATTTTTGTTCAAGAGATTGCAGATTCAACACCAAAGATTCAATATTTCATCCATTTAATTCATTTCCATTCCTTTCTTCTAGTAACACGCATAACTTACCGAGGTTTTTTCTCAGTCTATTTTCCAAAGCCACCATTGATGGAACCTTAAGTTGTATTGAACCTCGATTCTAGCTGGTTGCTGGAGCTCAATGTTTTGAAGGAAAACTCAACAACCTTATCATCAACAACAAGAAGTTCTACATAGGATCTTGAGAAACAAGGTAAAACAGGGGAATAATCATCGGAACCAAAACTTCCTCGGATCCAAACAAGTCATCATAGAAGGTCCATGAGTGATCAATCTTTTCCAAGCTTCAAGCATGAAGAACTCGCATTTTTCCAGAATTCTAATTTTTTTTTCTGAATTTTTTTATATCCTCTCTGCTTCGGTTCAATGTCTTTCTTTTTCAAGATTCCATTACACATGTAGAAATCAGCTACAAGCACTCCGAATGTTAAAAAAAAAAAAAGGGCATCCTTCGGCACCTAGATCAACATCCTCTTCCACTAGAAAAGAATCACAATCACAAAGCTTGATACACACATAAAATAAGGAAAGAACCCAAGTCTTCTTCTTCGATTCGTTCTTCTTCTCAATTCACTTGCCGGAAAAATATCCAATGACAACCTCCACTATCAAAGCTCCAAGAAATAGAAAATTTGATTTTTCTTCTTCTCCAGCAATGTTCAGTCGATTCTTGTTCACGTCTTCGCCTCCATTTCTAATCTGACTCCCGAATTTTGTCATATTCTCTAGCGCAACGGTTTTCATTATTTCTCAATGGTTGTGCATTGCATCCAACAACATTCATCCAATTTTCTTTGATCATGGGTTGATACCATGAGTTTCTACAAAGAATGCCAAAATCATGTTCATCATTTACCCGATATTTTGTGTCCTATTCTGGGCCAAATTTGCTTTCGATATTTTCTTATTATTTCAGACATACCCCCTTCGACCTTATACCCTAAACACACTCTAAAACACTCTGCATTTCTCCATTTCTCATTTTCTCTCATCTCTAACTTCTCTCTCAAAAAAATACCCAAACCCTAACACTTCAATCGACATAACTACCCCAAATTATCCCCTATATTCAAGATTAAATCACATATTCTTGATCTCATCCACCTCCTCTTTGATTTCATCTGATTGAAATCTCCATACCACCACATCCTTCATCACATCCCTCTCCTCGTGCATTTTGGGTGTGTAGAGTAGAAGTAGAGAAGAAGAGGAAAATGGTGCTTTAGTTTTTCCTGGAGGTCTACAAGAGGTAGGGGTTAAATGCTTTGTTTGTGTTGTATGTGTGATTGAAGGTGTGAAACTCCATATTCTTTATTTTTCCCCTTTTGATTTCAAAGGATTTTGAATAGGTGAAATTGGGTGTTATGATTTAAGAAAGAAAAGATTTTTGGTTGGGTAAATTGTGAAGTACAAGGGGTTTTTGATGTCTAAACATGTGGGGTTAAGTGAGTTTGAATGTGTTGTGTGTTTAAGAATTATTTAAGGTGTTAGGGTATGAAAGAAATGAGTTTTGGATTGAAGAAATTATGTAGAATTCGCATTCTATATTCTATGGTAATCGATTACCACATATCTATAATCGTTTACCAGCAGATAAAACATGTTATTATGAAAACTTTCTTCTGGTAATCGATTACCACAGTTCAAAATGGTGTTTTTCTAAGCGAAATTAACCTTTAAAAGTTCTAAAGCTTTTCTATTACTTCTAAGACCTCTATCAAGCTTTGAATTGACGTTATTCCTTGCCCTACACGTACAAAATTGTATGTAGTTATATATGAATTGAGCGAGTGGAACGGACGAATATGCAGACGAATACAATTTTTTTAGGTTTTTTTATTGTGTTTCCAAATTGAAGGGCCCCACCCAGCATCCATTATCTATTAATTAAAAATCAAATTTCTTATTCCATTTCTCTCACTTATGCCAATTCCCTCGTATATCTCTCATCACTTTCCCTTCTCACATACTTATTTATCTTCTTTATTTCATGCACCCACCAAATAAAGAGGCAGAGCACTTGTGACCCATCCCTCCAAAATCTTCATTTCCATTACCTTAAGCTCTATGACTTTAATTTTCAAGAACTGTAATACCTCGGGTATTTTGAGTTGGTTTGAGTAGGAGATCACGATACATCCCGGGGAGACAGGACACCTAGTGGGCCCCACCTCCCCTTTTTCTCTTTCCTTTTTCCCCTTCCTTTTTTCTTCTTTCCCGTAGCCACCCTCTCCCCCCTCATTCTTCACATTTCTTCTTCTCCCTCACTCTTACTCTCTTATCTCTCTCACAATCTCTCACCCAAACCCCATGACTCATCAAGATCAATTTATCAATCCTCATCTAGTATATTGTAGGTAAGTGTAGTGTATTTCGTTTTCTCTCTTGGTGTATATATCTCTCTATTTTCGGATTTTGGGGGTTAGGGTTTACCTTTGGGGGTTTTTGATTTTGTTGTGAGATTGAGGTTTGTGATGTGTTCTCTAGGGTCTCAACCAACTATGGAAGCTCCGGGTACCTCATCCTAGCTCCGGGTGGTGTCTTGGAGCTCATTGGAGTAATTTGTGAGTAATGAGTTATTTATGGTTTATGTTTGATTTTGGTTGATATTGTGAATTTCTTGTTATGATAGTTGATAGGGACTGAGATTGGTTGATATATGATTGATATTGCATGTTGGTTGTGTTTGATTTGGATGGGTTGTGGTGAACATGGGGATTTGGAGATGATTTTCGCGAAGTTTTCTGCAGAATTTCGTTTCTGACCCAGGCTGTAATCGATTACATCGAATTGGTAATCGATTACCAAGTCCCTGTAATCGATTACTGTAATCGATTTCTGCGAGATTGTAATCGATTACAGACTGCCAATTTTTACAAAAATTTTCTTCGGAACGAAATTTGAAGCTGGTAATCGATTACAGAGGCTCGTAATCGATTACATCAGTATGAAAACTCTATTTTTAAGACTTTAACTCAAAATCTTTATACTTTTAAGTATGTATCCAAATCCACTCGTTCACCACTACCCTAAACTCGAGATCGGACTGTTAGGTGGTTATTATGATGATGATGTGAATATAATGTGATGTACGATTGCGAAATGATAATAAATAAAGGATGATTAAATGTTGGTTTGCTCGGCCTGAGGAGGGGCATAGCTCCCGGGGTCGAGTTTGATAAAGTCTGAGGAGGGGCTGGGCTCCCGGGACTAAAGATCTGAGGAGGGGCTGGGCTCCCGGGACTAAAGATCTGAGGAGGGGCTGAGCTCCCGGGATCTCTAATGATAAATACACATGTAATAATAATAAATAAGGCGAATTGCGGAATGTGATGTATGATGAATATGCGATGGATTATCCTGTCTGTGTATGTGATCATGATATTGTTGCATAAACTGTTTTTAATCTATTATTCACTGAGCATATGACTCACTCATTCATACAAACCATTTTCAGATTCAGGTGCTGATCAGGAGGCGAGCCCTTCCGTTCCTCCAAGCTCTTAGCTTTGGTGAGCCTCGATGTTTAGAGGCGTTATGTTAATGTCTATTATGTCAGTAGTATGCTTCATAGGTTTACAAACAGGATTTCCTAAGTTACGTAGGTGTTGTAAGTCTACTTAAGACTTGTTAAATTTTTGTTGGCTTATGGATTAAGTATGACATTATATGTATTATGGATTTATGGGTGATACCTTGAGAACCCTATTATATGTATGGATTTATGTATGAATGCATGTTAAAGTAGTTGTGGCTATTATTGTTTAGCTAGATTGTTGTGTGGATCACTGGTTAAGGCTGACATGAGACTCGGTGTCCCATGTGCCGGTCATGATCCGAGTTGGATCATGACAAAGTTAGTATCAGAGCCTAGGTTGAGTTTTGTAACTTATGGAGCAATTGTTCTTCAATAGGATGACAATAGTGTAAATGATTGCCGACCCATTTTCACAAATTGTGATTCTAGTGAGGACATTTTAGGGTGTTGTCGTCTAAGTTAATTCCTTGATTGCTAATCCCTTTTTGACTCGGGGATGTTCTCTCTGTTATGTCTCTAAACGATTGGTTGTTTGTGTAGCTGCTCTTGGTTGACCATGCCGCCTAAGCAGGGTACCCGAAGACGAGGAAGGCCTCATACCACCAGGGACCCCCCTCCTGTGCAGGGGGATGATGAGCCCGTTGGAGGTGGTGCGGAGCCTAATTATGTTGAGGAGATGTAAGGGGTTCGCCAAGCCCTTAACATCTTGATTCAGATGATGCAAAACCAGAATCAAAAGCAAAACCAGAATCAGAATCAGAATCCGGATCAGAACCAGAGGAGGGAAGAGGTTCCTCCGAACATGGACTACGAACCACCTAGGCCGGACCTCAGGTTTTTGGTACTCATGAGGTGACGCTGGAGGCTTATCTGAGGCTGAACCCACCGACTTTTTCGGGGAAGTCCATGGAGGAAGACCAGGAGGATTTCTTGGATCGGGCCACTAGAGCTCTGCGTGCCCTTCGATGCCATGATGTGAGGGCCGTGGATCTAGTGACCTACACCCTTCAGGGGACTGCTGTTCACTGGTATGAGACTTGGTTGATGGAAAGGGCTCATATGAGGAGGCCGCCACCAGTATGGGAGGAGTTCACTGAAGCCTTCAGGGCAAGATTCTTTTCTGAGAACCGAAGGGAGCTCTTGGTTGAGCAATTTCTCAAGCTGAATCAGACTCCGGGCATGTCTGTAGTCGAGTATGCTACACAATTTACTCAATTATGTCGATATGCGCCGCATGAGATTATCACTGAGGATAGGAAGGTGAGAAGGTTTGTGAAAGGGCTCAGGGAACCGATGCGTTCCATTCTACATAATGAGATAGGGAGAAAGTCTTTCTCTCAGGTAATGGATACTGCTGTGGACATTGAAAGCTCAAGGGAAGAAGACAAGCCGAATAGGGGATTTGAGAAGAAAAAGAAGACTACAGGGCAGTTCTCCGGAGGATCCAGTTCTGGTGGGTCCCAAGGTTATCAGCAGCAGAGGTTTGGTCTGGGGAGTGGTTCCAACTCCTCAGGATCCACCCCTAGGGCCATGTCTGGGATGAGGCCCCAAGCAAGCAGTGCTTCTCAGTCGAACACACAGTGGTCTGGACCCCAAGGTCCTCAGCGTCCTCAGCGTCCTCATTGCAAGCATTGTGGAAGATTCCATCATGGGGCGTGTCGCCCGAATCAGAATGTATGCTATGGGTGCGGACAGGCAGGGCATTTTATCAGGGAGTGTCCTCGCCATGCTGGGGGAGCTACTGGGCATCAGGCACCCGTCTTTCCTGCACCATCTCATTCAGCTATGTCTCCGGGTAGTTCTTCAGGGCCAGGAGGTCGGGGTGTAGTTAGAGGAAACAGAGGCAGAGGTCAAGGTGGAGGAGGAGAGCTCAGCCGAAGGTTTTTTCTTCGACTCGTCAGGATGCTCAGGCGTCTAACACAGTTGTGGCAGGTATATTGAAAGTTGGCTCTTCTGAAGCTTATGTATTGTTTGATCCGGGCTCTACACATTCATATGTGTCCCCGTTCTTTGCTTCTCGTTTTGGCGAGCAACCCACAGCGTTGGAGGATCCTTTTTGGGTTAGTACTCCGGTGGGAGAACCCCTGATGGTTCGGTTGGTCTGTAAGTCGTGTGTAGTGTCGGTGAGCGGGATGGACACTTTGGCCGATTTAGTGATCTTGGATATGGTGGATTTTGATGTGATCCTAGGTATGGATTGGTTGGCTTCCTGTCATGCCTCCGTAGATTGCTACGCTAAGTTGGTCCGATTTGTCCTTCCTGATGGCTCAACCTTCGAGTTCCAAGGGGATCGATGTGTGACCCCCGCTTCTTTGATATCGGCCTTGAGTGCCATGAAGTTGATGGATCATGGAAACCAAGGTTTTCTTGCATCAGTTGTGGATGTGGAGGCTAGAGTGCCGGATTTGGATCAAGTTCCGACTGTGGGAGAATTCCCAGACGTCTTTCCAGAGGACTTACCAGGGATGCCGCCGAATAGGGAGATAGAGTTCGGGATTGACTTAAACCCTGAAGCTCAACCTGTTTCTATTCCCCCTTACCGTATGGCTCCGAAAGAGTTGAATGAGCAGTTGAGGGACCTTTTGGATAAGGGATTCATCCGTCCGAGCACTTCACCTTAGGGTGCTCCGGTCCTCTTTATTAAGAAGAAGGATGGGTCTATGAGGCTTTGTGTGGATTACCGGCAGCTCAATAAGATGACGGTTCATAACAAGTACCCTCTCCCTAGGATCGATGATATGTTTGGTCAGCTTCAAGGTGCTTGTTGCTTCTCGAAGATTGATTTGAGGTCTGGTTACCACCAATTGAAGATTAAGGAGGGAGACATTCTGAAGACAACTTTTTCGCACCCGGTACGGACATTTTGAGTTTCTGGTGATGTCCTTCGGTTTGACCAATGCCCCGGCATCTTTCATGGATCTTATGAATCAGGTGTTTAAGCCGTTCTTGGACCGATTTGTCATCGTCTTCATTGACGACATCTTGGTTTACTCCAAGAATGCGGCGGAGCATGAACATCATCTCAGAGTTGTGTTGCAGACGCTGAGGGATCATAGTCTTTATGCCAAGTTCTACAAGTGTGAGTTTTGGCTTGACCGAGTGACATTTCTTGGACCCGTGGTATCTAGGGACGGGATCATGGTAGACCCAAAGAAAGTCGAGGCAGTTCAGAAGTGGTCGAGGCCTACGACAGTGACCGAGATCCGTAGCTTCTTGGGTCTTGCCGGTTACTATCGGAGGTTTGTTAAGGATTTCTCGAGGATAGCAGCCCCTCTCACCCAGTTAACCCAGAAGAGTGTACCTTTACAGTGGTCGGAGGTTTGTGAGGAGAGTTTCCAGAGGTTGAAGTAGTCCTTGACCACCGCTCCAGTTTTGGTTTTGCCTTCGGGATCAGGAGGGTATTCTGTGTATTGCGATGCCTCCCGGATTGGGCTTGGTTGTGTCTTGATGTAGCATGGGAGAGTTATTGCTTATGCATCAAGGAAGTTGAAGAATCACGAGCAGAACTACCCGACTCATGATTTGGAGATGGCCGCGGTTGTTTTTGCTCTTAAGATCTGGAGACACTACCTCTATGGAGAGACATGTGAGATTTACACCGACCACATGAGCTTGAAGTATATCTTTCAACAGAGGGATCTTAATCTGAGGCAGAGGAGATAAATGGAGTTGCTCAAGGATTATGATTGCACCATTTTGTATCACCCAGGGAAGGCGAATGTAGTCGCTGATGCTTTAAGCAGAAAGTCTATGGGTAGTCGGGCCCACATTGCTGTTGTGAAGAGACCGTTGGTTGAGGAGATCCATAAGTTGGAGTCGGAGGGCATGCACTTCGAGTTAGGGAGATTTGGAGTACTCTTAGCTCATGTGCGGGCTCAGTCCTCTTTGGTGGACCAGATTAAATCTGTTCAGCGGGATGATCCAAGGCTTGCTAAGCTAGTGTCAGAGGTCAGTGAAGGGAAGAACGTGGAGCTAGCTCTAGACTCAGAGGGTGTTTTACGGTGTGGACAGCGGTTGTGCGTACCCGATGTGGGTAATCTGAGGAGGCTCATTCTAGAGGAAGCTCATAACTCCAAGTATTCCATCCATCCAGGTAGCACGAAGATGTACCAAGATCTGAAGCAGTTGTTTTGGTGGGAAGGTATGAAACGTGATGTAGCAGACTTTGTTTCTCGGTGCTTAGTGTGTCAGCAAGTGAAGGCAGAACATCAGAGACATGCAGGGTTGTTGCAACCGATTGAGATACCGACATGGAAATGGGAGAGGATCACCATGGACTTTGTGACGGGGCTACCTCGCAGTTTTCGAGTCTTTGACTCCATATGGGTGATTGTGGATCGACTGACCAAGTCGGCCCACTTCATTCCAGTTAAGACATCCTACGGGGCACCTCGTTATGCTCAATTGTTCATCGAGGTCATTGTGCGACTTCATGGTGTTCCGACCTCCATTATCTCCGACAGAGGGACTCAGTTCACCTGGTTTTGGCGATCCTTTCAAGAAGCCTTGGGGACTCGCCTTAACTTCAGCACAGCTTTTCACCCTCAGACCGATGGCCAGTCAGAGAGGACTATTCAGATTTTGGAGGATATGCTCCGAGCTTGTGTTATGGATTTTGGAGATGGTTGGGAGCCGTACCTTCCGTTGGTGGAGTTTTCTTATAATAATAGTTATCAGGCCAGTATTGGTATGGCACCATTTAAGGCTCTTTATGGTAGGAGGTGTCGGTCTCCCATAGGTTGGTTTGAGAGTGGTGAAGCTGCACTGTTGGGACCCGATCTGGTACAGGATGCCATGAATAAGGTGAAGTTGATCAGGGAAAGGCTCCGAGCGGCTCAAAGTAGGCATAAGGCCTATGCTAACAACCGAAGGCGAGATTTGGAGTTTTCGGTCGGAGATCATGTGTTTCTCTGCATATCTCCGATGAAGGGAGTTATGAGGTTCGGTAAGAAATGATGGATTTATGTATGAATGCATGTTTAAGTAGTTGTGGCTATTATTGTTTAGCTAGATTGTTGTGTGGATCACAGGTTAAGGCTGACATGGGACTCGGTGTCCCATTTGCCGATCACGATCCGAGTTGGGTTGTGACAAGAACTATATGATTTTAGGGGACGTTTAGTTGGGGGAATCTTTGAAGATTCCAAGGAATGTTTCATAAGAAAGTCACATTTTTATGTTTGGTTCACATTTAATCAAAATATTTTCGGGAAAATTGTATTCCCGAGAAACCAACTTTTCCACATTTTTAATCCCACCTCCTCCATGAGGATCATAGATGCTCATCCCATGAGAATGTTTTGAAGGGTGTAAAAAGATTATATTATTACTCCTACTATATTTTGTTATTTCCAAAATTATCTTTATCTAATATCCATAATAATAATAATAATAATAATAAACATAATAATAATATTTTTTATTTAAATTTTATTTTATTTTTAATTTTGATTTTAATTTTAAATTTAATTTTCATTTAAATTTAAATTTAATTTTTATTTTAATTTTTATTTTAAATTTCATTTTTCATTTTCATTTAATTTTATTACTTTGATTTTTAATTTGGTGCATACTTTTGATATACATTTGATATACAATGCATATATTCAATAATAGAAAAATGTACTGTATGGTCGCGGCTAGCTAGGGAAGAAAGGGAGGGAAACATTCTTGACCATTAGATGATGATCCAAGGGTGATTAGGATGGGCCAATGGGTGATTAGGAAGCATAATGATGAGTTAGAGTTTAATTAGGAGCCCTATTAATGTCCTTGTCCCCTAAGGTTTGTGTCTTGTGTTTAATGTGGTGGCTAATACCATTTCTTGGTCTCCAAGCCTATGGTTCGGCCATGAGGCTATAGCTATTTGGGCTAGGGAAAATTCAAATTTTGATACTAGGTTGTGTAGTTTAGGTCTAGGTTTGAGTAGGGGTATTTTGGTAATTTCACGTACTAAATTTTCTCGGCTCTAAATTAAGTATTCGGTCCAGGAAATTATAATATGGTGAGTCAAAATATTTCATTCTTGAACAAAAATATTTTTGATTCTATATTATTAAAGATTGCATGGTTGTTGTATGATTTTTGCATGGTTTGCATGGAAGTATTAGAATTTGCATGGTTTGCATGAAGTATTAGAATTTGCATGATTTGCATGAAAGTTGCATATGATGATGTCACATGGTATTTATGCATGCATGAAACATTATAATTTTGCATGGGGTTGAATTCATCATATTAACCATGCATGTATATATATATATAAGGGTAATTTCGTCATTATTAAATTATCGTATTGCTAATTCGTCAAAAAGAATAATAAATTAAATCTCGAGTTATTCTAATGCACGTTATATTTAAATTAGGATTTTCAGGGGTGTTACATTTTCAGTTTTGACACTAATATAATTATTCAATAAATAAAAATCCAATAAAAAATTTATATTATTCTTGCAAACAATTCAACATAGAAAAATCAAATACAATAGGTGTTGGTACAGTGGGTTGATTCAGAACATTGGGTTGATATTTGGCGCGATGGTTGATTTAGAACCGTGGGTAAATAGTTGGCACAGTCAATAGGATTTGTGTTAGAAGAATATAAAATTAGGTAATAGATGTGTTATTTGTTAGAGAATTAATTGTGTGATAAAATAAATTAGAAGATTACTTAGAGATGATAATCCAGATAGTCACCTGATATGAGGGTAATCTACCTTACCACTTTTTGGGAGTAATGTACCTCATAACAAACGCGGGTCTTTATCAATATATATATATATATATAATCTAAGGTTTACTTTTTTATGAGAGAAAGGAGTTTAAAAAGCTTTACGCTTATAACTAAATAATCATTTATAATTTTATTCTATCTTTAAGTATTATTATTCAAATTGGATAAAGCAACTTATTACAAATTATTGTACTCCATAAGTACAATACATAGAACTATCATATCAAGATTTTTACGTTAAAAATGTCAATATATAAATTTTGTTACGAATATTTTTACTTTCAATACAAATACTTAATAAGGATATTAAGAAATGATAAATATAACTTGTTAACACAACTAACAGATTTTAATTTTAATATTCTAACAATCATTTGGTTAAACTTTTTTTATATTTATATGACCATTTAAATAGTGATTGAAATCAATTTATAAATATTTTATTATACTAACTGAATTTAAAATCATATTTGAAACTCGAAGGAGAATATTACTGGAATTAATATGAAAATAAGAATATCAATGAGATCAAAATAAAAAAATTAGTCATTAAAATCGAAAAATACATATTAAAAAATGATATATGTAAAGATTTGTTAAAGATTTGTTAAGAGGATTTTAAAATTATCATAGTAACATAATTAAAGAGAGTCAATAAATAAATTTATTGATAAATGGTCAATTCTCATATTTTACTATACTACTAATGGAGATAGAGATTATAGAACGTTTGTGTTGGAACTTAGAATAATGTTTGAGATTTTTCCAATAGTTCATAATTAATGAGATTAATATAGAAATAAATGAACCAAAATATTGTTTCACCAAAAAAAACATAATTAAAAATAATTCAAAGTATATAATAAATAAGTCAATCCAAACAAATTTTTGTTATTCTTGACCACTTGACTTTCAATACTAGTCAATAATTTAACATTTTAAAAGTATAAATAATTGATATTTCTATTAATAATTATCTTTTAAATAAATATTATGAGATAGCTAGTTCCTAGTTGTCAACCATTAAATAATATTTCAAAATAATTAATCAGCGAATTATATTTGTACTCAAAAAAATTTGTGAAGGATGTCGTCTTAATTAGCAAAAGCAATCAAGCAATCAAATTGCTGGTGCATATATGTAAATACAACAAATAAACAACACCGCCTTGAGAAAAATACGTCTAATACATATAATTTGGGTGATGCTAAATGTACGATGAGAAATCAGTCAAATCAGCCAATAAATGACATTTTGGGCCATAATTATACAGCCTATTATCATCTCAATGATTATTTGGACAAAAAATAAAGTCAAAATAGACTCATTGACTGTATTGACTGATTTACCCTTGTGTACCAAATATTATTGATATAATTTATAATTTGCGAGTCACAAAACAATGTTATAAACATAAATGTATATAACAATTATAATAATTATAATATATATAACAGTAATAAGATATGTTTAATATTTATATATATTAATGTTGGAGATTTATTGCTGATAATAAATATTCAGTATAGATTTCAGGATTGAATAATTGTAGAAAGTATTAATTCTTATTATTGTGTTAAAAACTTAACTCACCCAGATTGTCTAATATAATACCTAATAGCTGAAGTTTCCTGCCAAAATCAATTTCAACCAAACTATTATTTCTAACTAAGCACAGTACACTTCCATTGCATATCCTAATTATTGCAATCAGTGTTGCACAACATCAGTTCAGTTAAAAATCCCCAATTCAGTTTATTCTCAACTTACATCACTTCCCCATCTCATTTCATTTTAAATTTAAAATTTCAAAAGTAAAAGCTTACTTTGTAAGTTTCCCTTTTTCACCGTCATTTCCAATTTAGTGATAGACTTAGTTGTGAATATACAACTATATGTTCATTGAACTTTATCATATTTTTTTACACAAGTTATGAACTCATAAAAATGTTCAATGAGCTCCATGCAAAAAGAAAAAAGAAAAAAAGTATTCTATTGAGCTTATTATGTACAATAAACATGTATTTATGTGAGTTAATAAAAAGTGACTATGAGATTCTTTGGTGATTACTTATGCACATTCAAACCTAAAAGTAATAGGTGCTATAGCCTCTATTACTAAACCTATCCACCTTTGATTAGGTTGTTCCACCTAAGAGGCATTTGATTCAAATGTAGAAGAAAATAATGAGAAGTTTTGTTTCTGCATTGGTATATATATTTGTAGTTGTTGTTGAGGTAAAATGTTTATCATCACAAAACATATTAGTGCAGATGATGAAGCAGAAGTTTAGGAAATTGTTTTTGGTTCTTCCACTTACTATCATCCCTAAATCATGACTTATACTATTGTTGGTGTTATTTTATTAGTGTTTTGTTTCTTTCAAATGTTGTTGCTTATGTTCTTTTGTTTCATTAGCTTCTTTTTTATTAGATTTGGGTTGATGTGCGGTGTTTTTGTCTATAATTATACTTGGATCAATATTTATCAATGACTAATTAGTGTTATTTATGTATGTATGTATTGGTGTTTGGTTTGTTTATTTGATAAAGTGTACCGATCTTATTATTATTTTTAAGGGCATAATTTAGTCTACTCATAATAAATTTATCATTTATTTTTAGATTATACAATTTTAATTGAAATAATCAATTTATCATAAGACAAATGAAAAAACATAAAATACAACCCGTCGAGCGGATGGATATGTTACTAGTTAAGCTTCAATATTCAATATGCAGTTTGTTTTCATCTAGGGGTATTTCCAAGGTAATCAAACTCAAGAGTCTAAGCAAACTCGTGGGAGTTCCGTGAACTCGACTCGTGAGTTTACGTACCTATTAAAATATGTTTAAAAATTATATTATTAAACATAGAATATAAAGAAGGTAACAAAAACTATTAAATAGAATTGAAAGAAAGGTACCATAAGCACATTGCAAATTTATAACTCATAAACACAAATAGTCAATTCAAGTCCAACCAAATCAAATCATACATTAACTTAAATTAACACAGATTAACGTAAGTTAACACAGAACCCGAATGAATCATAATAGAACTAGAATGAACAGAATCATAATATAATTCAAAATTAACTACCAAAAGAGAACTAGAACCCAGAAATTACAGATGTTATCAACAATCACAATTACTATATATTTTGGTGTTAAGATTGAAGAAAGAACAGATTGAGAACTAAGAATGAACATTACCTAAGCTAGAACCAATCTGTGATTGTCAGGAGATAAGCTCACGACAACTTGCGATTTGGCGATTCGTGAAAAGAGAATGTGGGGCAAAGACGATGAGCCAGAGACAACGGTGGTGAGGCGACGATGATGCGGCATGAGGCGACGACATCCCCTTGCGATTCTTAAGGCTTTATGAAGAGAGAAGGTGATGAGGTGAGGCGGCGAGTAAAAGAACCGTGAGGCAGAAGTGAGACTACGGTAGGTCGAAGGTGAGAGATTGAGAAGAGGCTGAAGTCATGAAGAATTTCAAAAGCCTAGATTTGTTAAATAAATAGGGATACAATAGTGATTTTTAGAGTATAATGATCACTTTAGCATTAAAATTGATGACGTTTTGGTAATTTTCAAAATTAATAAGGAGGCAAAAATCTCTCGAATTTATTTGGAGATTGTGAAACACATATATACATAATAGGGAATGGGTGATTTTTATTTTTTTTACTAATAATGAGTCATACAATTCATATATATTGGATATATGATTGACGTATCGTGTTTATAATAACTTTTTTTATAAACGAATACTAACTAACCTTGAATATTTTTTTTTTAAAGAATATTAATTCTTGACTCTTGGCGTGCTAGACTAGCCAATTAGTTTCCATTTGTATATTTGAATTACAATATTCCCATGTATGGAATTGTGATATTTGATATTATTACTATGGGCTTATATATATATATATAAAAGGATTGCATCTATCTGTTTCATACTTTCAATCGTATGGCTAACTCAAAGGCTTTTATTCTTTTTTATATTGTTCTCCTATCTTCTCATCATGTCTTAACTCATGAACTGCACGAAGGTGAACCATATCTTTACTTCTTTAACCCAAACAATATACAGATCCCATCTTAAAAAAGATAATCTAAGCACATAGTGATTTTTTAGTTATTGTTTTTTTCTGGGCATTGCTAGAAGTACAACAAAAAAATCAACTAAAACAGCCAACAATAATAAGAAATTGGGTCTAAATTATTCAGCCCATTAAAAAAATACATATGGTTAATAATGCTATTTGGGCCAAAAGTATTAAAATGGGCTTTGTTGGCTGTTTTGACTTGGAAAAATGTTGTTCCTCAAGTATTTCTCGTTTTTTCTCATTAACATAATGTGATGATTTGATTTTGTTGTTTATCATCAAATATATAGGTCTTCAATGGGATGCTGCTCATCTAGATTCTGAATCCAATTATTATTGGCTTGTAGTTAAAAGTGGTCGTCAAATGGATTCAACTGGTCATCTTCGTTATGCTTCTTTACCGTTGGACGATCAATCTTTTCCTCCTTCTGAAACTCCTCCTGATCCTATTATTCCTAGTTTTCCTGATCTTCCTCCTTCTCCTTTTGATCCTCCTTTTTTTGATCCTCCTCCTCATTTTGATCCTTCTCCTTTTGCTCCTCCTCGTTTTGATCCTCCTCCTTTATATCCTCCTTTTGAGCTTACATATGAAAGTGAGTCACATGCTCTATCTTTTATAGAAAATATTTTTCAGAATTAAACAACCCTTAAAAAAGTAATAAGTTTATTTTTTGTTAAAATAAACTTATTATTACTTTAGACTTGAGTGGTTGATATTTAACATTATTATTCATATAAGTTTAGTTGTACAATTTTAAAGCGTCAAGTAAGATTATTTTTTTTTTCATTACATTATATTCTCATTGGATATCTAATTTTGGGTCTTACGACTATGAAAACAAATAAATCTGCAGTAACTCTAAAAGTGAGGAAGTGTAAAGATGGAACTAAAACACTAAAGAAGAGGAAGTATGAAGATGGAACCAGAACATTAAAGAAGAGAAAGGACAAGGATGAAACTATAAAACTAAAGAAGAGGTTTATGAGGACAGAATCAGAACATGGAAGAAAAAGAATTATCAGGATGTAATTGAAACACTAAACTATGAGGATGGAAGTAGAACATTGAAGAAAGACAAAACCCTCGAATTAGTCCCTCCAGAATTTACAATTGGACATTATAGTCCCTTCAGAATGAGAAAGTAGAAAATAGTCCCTGCACATGTTAGATGTCGGACTTATTAGTCCCTCTGTTAATCTTCTCAAACGAGGATGATAATCAGGCAGTAACGGTGATGATGTGGCACCGTTAAATGACACATCACCATCACCATAAACTAAACGGTGCCGTTTTGATGTTCCAAATGATCATTTCACTTAACATAAGTGAAGTGTGGGAGGAGAGAGAGAGGTGAGGTGGGGTTAAATGAAGTGATGATTTGAAATATCAAAACGACGCCGTTTAGTTTATAGTGATGATGATGTATCATTTAACGGTGCCACATCATCCCCGTTTGAGAAGATTAATAGAGGGACTAATAAGTCCAACGTCTAACATGTGCATGGACTAATTTTTACTTTCTCGATGGACTATAATGTCCAACTGTAAATTCTGGAGGGACTAATTTGAGAGTTTTGTCTTGAAGAAAAGAAACTACAATGACGGAACAGAAATATTAAAGAAGAGAAACTATGAAAATGGAATACTGAAAAAAAGAAACTACGAGGACGGAACTGACACACTAAAAAAGAAAAATTATGAGGTTGAAATTGTAATGAGGTATCACAAGATGATGAAGTCTTAAAAAATTGGAACTATGGAAGGATTTAACGAGCAGACAGCTAAAATCAGTTTATAAATTACTATACCTCGAATTTGCAATTTAACGATTATGAGTATGTATCCCAAATAATACTACTAGGTAGGCTAGTCCTATGTACGTAGCTGCTTCAAGCCATATGGCACAAAGCCTAGTTTATGGTTATATAATTAATGATATATATTTGTGGTTTCCTCGATTTGATTACTAGCATTTCAAGTTTATTATAAAATTTAATGATATGCATATTTGTTTACATGTTTTTTTAGTAATATAAAAATCAATAATGTTGATTGCTTGTCGTACAACATACGTCTAATAAGAATTCAACGCGTGCTATACATTGTATGAGATATGTTATTTGTATAGCACACGTACTTATAGCACACATCTGATATCATGTACAACACATGTTGGATAATTGTTAGACGTATTTCTGTTATATGACAAATATTATTGTGTAAAAATAAATAAGAATTATGTAAATTAAACTTGAGTTTAATACACTACAATCCTATATGCATTAGCAATCATGAAACCAAATATGGTTGGTCTCTTCACTCTTACTACCATAATGCTTAGGGATTCTTTGGATGAGCTTACTAAAAAATATTATCCAAACATATTAAAATATTCAATAAAATTATTTTTTTAATTAAAAAAATTTATTTTAACTATAAAATGATATTCAAACAAGCACTTAGGAAGTGAAAATTATATTTTGATTTGATGATGAGGATATAAATATAAAATTGGTATATAATCAAAATTAAATTTTTTATTGGATGAGAAAAATTGTTTTTACTTTAATCTTTAAATTTTTACAATTACTATAAGGTTGTGTTTGTTTTTTTTACTTTGTGGTTAGAGTCAGTGGAAAATTGACTCTGTCAAGTGTTTGGTGTGAGGGTCACAATGCAGATACGAACACGGTCATAGTAACTCAGTAAACAAAATTGTCAATTTTTTGTTCACTCAAATTTTGGAATCACTGTGTATTGGAAAGGAGTCACTGTGTGCTGGAAAGGATGCATGCACAAATTGAAGATGTGTGTATGCACGACAAGGGGGGTTGAATCATGCTTAAGTTTTAAAAACTTTTTCCAAAAGACATTCTTTGAAATCAGTTCTTAGAGGCAAAGCCTTCTAAGTCACAGCGGAATGGTTTCTGAAAAGGAAAAACTTCTGAGAAATTTTGCCTTCTGAAAATAATAACCTTCTGAGTAAGTGAGAAGGGATTTTCTAAGAATTTTTTTATAAAACTTCTTACTTACTTATATTTGGTTTTGTGTTAGGATAAGAATGTTATTTTTCACAAACAGTTTTACAACAGTTTATCAGAAAGTAAAGAGTTTAAGGAACAGGAAAAATCACACACAAGAATTTTTATACTGGTTCGGTTTTAACTTAACTACTCCAGTCCTCAACCTTCAGTTGAGATTTCCTTAGATATTCTTCTTATCGTGTCTTCTCAGACAGCCTCACCTTTACAACCGTAAAGGATTTTCACCAGCTCACAACCCGAGAAGGATTTCTTTGCCTATAACAAATCAAAAATTTCTTTGCCTTAACTCAAGGACTTTCAATGTCTCACACTCGAGGACTTAACTGCCTCAACACTTGAGGACTTCAATGCCTCACAATCTGAGGACTTTACGGTTTTACAAAGTGAATTTTTGATAAAAAAAAACACTACCAAGTTCTTAGTCGCAGCTAAGATTAATTTTTGATAAACTTCTCTAGAAATAACTTACTCTTAGGCAAGAATAAAACATAAATGAACTAGAAGATTTTACAAAGTTTCTTCTCAAATCTGAGAAGTTCTTCTGAGAAGGTTTTCAAAGTTTTTCACAAAACGGATTTTAATTCAACAGAGTTTCAGTACTTTGATTCAATGTGATTCTCGCTACTGAACTCATGCATTCTTCTTCTATTTATAGAGTAAGAATCTGTTGAGATTTGAAAGCTTTTTGAGTTGATGTGGTTGTGTGCAGACTTAGATCCACTTCAGAACGGCTCCATGCAGTGTCGGCACAAATCGTGGAGCTTTTTAGATTATGCACTGTGGACGACTTCCAATGCTCCTTAGAGAATGTTCTGAGCTTGATGAGAATGTTCCAAGTGTTTGGAGTCCTAATACTTGATCACTTCCAGAGAGTGTCTTCTAAGTGAAGTGCGCCTTTTGAGTGATGAACATTTTGAGTGAAGGGTTTTCTAAATGAAGGTGCTTATGCAAAGTAGTCCTTCTGAGAACCAAAATTTTCTACTGCCTTCTGAGAGGCTTTTTGAGTTCAATTTCGTTCTCTTTTCAGAAGTGCGTTTTCACCTTTTGCTTCTGAGTCATCCCTTTTTTATGTCTTATGAGCATTGAGTATGTCTTGAATTCCAAGGTTACTTGATGCAATTTTTAAGTCTCATTCAATCTTTTGAGTACACATTAAGCACACATATTAGCTTTCCTCAACCAAAATCTTTATCCTTCAACTTAAGGTTGTTATCATTAAAACATTTGAATTGTATAAGAGTAATTATTAAATTTTAATTACTCTTAGAAGGGTTCTGGAGCTTACAATCTCCCTTTTTTTTTAGAATAAAGATTCACTTTCGTCCCTTAAATTGTAAGTGTGATTCACTTTAGTCCCTAAAATTTTGAAATTAACTCTTTAATTAGTCCCTCAAATTGCATTTTATAGGTCACTTTAGTCCCTGGTCAAAATTCTGTTAGTCAACTGTTACCAATTTGCTGACGTGGCAAGTTAAGTGACACGCGGCACGCCACGGTGTCATGTTTTGTACACATTGCATGACACGTCAACAGCCACGTGGCATGCCACATGAACCCAACATGACGTGTAATGCCACGTGTACCAAATATGACATGTCATTAACACGTGGCGTGCCACGTGTCACTTAACTTGCCACGTCAGTAAATTGGTAACAGTTGACTAACAGAAGTTTGACTAGGGACTAAAGTGACCTACAAAATGCAATTTGAAGGACTAAAGAGTTAATTTCAAAATTTTAGGGACTAAAGTGAATCACACTTACAATTTAAAGGACGAAAGTGAACCTTTATTCTTTTTTTTATGATAACAATTTAAGTTTTATGGTAAATATTTTGTGTGATGTTTTTAAATATTTTCTGTATAAATTTAGAACTTAATCAAAATGCATTTCAGCTTTCTTAGATGATAACCTTAGTTTCTGAGAGAAACTAGTATTGTCTTCTTAGAAGCTTTCTTAATAGATAAAAGTAAATAAGAAATTCGTTGCAATATATCACTAAATATGAATTTGTATTTCATTAAAATGATCAAGGTACAGAGAAGGAAATACCAGATGTCAAAAATGATACAAAAAAACTAACAAAGAAAAATAACATAGAGTAAGATGCCAAAAAGATTATAAAAAGACTTAGATAGCTCCCCCTAAGTCCTATATATATTTTATTATTTGTTTAGTTAATTTAGAGTTGATTTTTAGTTTCTAAAAAAGTTGAACCGCTTTGTACCTATATATATTTGTATAAAATGGACAAAATTTCAGTTAAATATAAAAAAGTCATTGTTAGTTATAGTAGTGAAGATTTGTAAATCTTAAAAGACTCAACGTTATAAATTATTGATGGACCTTCCATTGGTAGATTATTTTAACTACGAATTATACTGAACTCACATAAACTATATGACGGCTACATGCATCCAAAATTAGCTGTAATTTAAGGGGGTGTGGTTTGTGGAATGAAATTTCATTTCTGGGAATAGTATTTTGAGTAAATACCCTATTTAGTCCCTTATGATTAATTTCGAGGACAATTTAGTCCCTCATGATTTGAAAGTGACAAAATAGTCATTCAAGATTAATTTTATAGGACACTTTAAGTGATAATTTAGTCCTTCTATACGTTAAGTTTATGTTAATTGAGTTACAAACATGATGTAACTTAGGTGATATATCATACAATGTGTTATACACATCACAACAACTCAATTAACAAAAACTTAACGGAGGGACTAAATTCTCATTTAATGTGTCATATAAAATTAATCTTGAGGGACTATTTTGTCACTTCCAAATCTTGAAGGACTAAATTGTCCTCAAAGTTAATCTTGAGGGACTAAGTAGGGTATTTACTCTAGTATTTTTTATTCATTTTCGAAAACTTGAGAGGAATATTTCTGAAAATTTATGGCATAATAATGGCATAATCCATAGACCCATTGGTAGGTACATAAGTTCAACATTCCCTTCCCATGAGAATCTAACATTTCCACATGAAAGGTGAGAATGAAATCATGGGAATAGTAGGTCCAACATTCCATATCCATAGGATTAAAAATCCAACATTCATATAAATAATTTCTCAATTCTTCATTATTATATTCACATTTCTGGAAATGTTTCATTCCAAGAACTACGTGTTAGGCTTTGTTTGGGAGTTTGGAGGGAAGGGGAGGGGAAGGTCTTAGAGGGAAAGATAGGGGGATGGAAGGGAGGAGCTTGGAGGAGATAACCTCTCCTTGTTTGTGAGTTTTAAAATCTCCACATTGGGGAAACTTGAAAATGAGGTGTTTGGAGGGTTTTGGAGAGTTTTAAAAATCCTTCAAACACCTCTCCTTCTCATCAATGCAACTCACAAACACAACCAAATCCCCCAAAGTCTTTCCCTCCCCTCCAAAATCCAACTTGCAGACACACCCTAAGGCCTTGTTTGTGAGTTAGGAGGGGAAGGAAGGTGGAGGTTATGGAAGGAAAGGAAGGGGGAGGGAAGAAAGGGACTTGGAGATAAGATCTTCCTTTTGTTTAGGAGTTTAATAAATCTTCAAGTTGGGGGAACTAAAAATTGAGGAGTTTGGAGAATTTTAGAGGATTTTAAAATTCTCTCAAACACCTCCCCTCCCTCCCAATATAACTCTAAAACACATTTACACTCTTCAAAATCTCTCATTCCCCTCCCTTCCCCTCCAAACCCAAACTCACAAACACACCCTAAAAGAACCAACTTCTCACCCTTTCTAGAGAAACAATGAAATTAGTTGTTGTAAGTTATAACTTTGTCTATTTTTTGCTATCCAAAATAGAACTACAAGCATGCCCTATGGTACGAAATTAGCGCACTTTATGTTTGGTGGACTCGAACATGATGAGATGTATCATTCTTTGTAATTTTGCTGTTTTGCAAGTCCATTGAATGAATTATTGAGTGATTAATATTTAACATGGAAAAATCTACATTGATATTCCTTCTAATTATTATTGTATTAGAAATAGTCCATCAAATTTTCAAATAGTATAATTCAAACACTGAGATCTGAGAAATAATGTATTAAAATGTCATTGATATATTCTTTTGTTTGATATATTCCAACGGTAGCAAAAACATTCTCAATTATCCATCGAATGGGCAGCACGTGGTTTTCACATGCTGTTTCAAACTCTCACATTCATATACCATATGAAGCCAAAAGAACTTCGTTTCATTCATTCAAATCATAAACTCCTTCGACCGCCTCAAACTAAATTATTATCGTTTTACATTATTTTATTATTATATTCATATTAGTGAGAGTCTCTTGAGAGGCTCATAATTTTTTTTTACGAGGCTCATAGTTTGTTGGTTGAATCTCCCTTGTTAGTCTCCATTATCGGAACAACTTTGTTAGATTTGATTTGGTATTGCTATCACTCTTAAAAATCTGCTTCAGAGAGGTACTCTTAAATAGCTGTTTCTTGAAAGGGACTGTGATATCTGTTGATAAAATAGTACAAAAATAATTTTCAATGAGCAGAAGTTATTAAAATAGCATTTAATAAATTTATTATAAAGTTGATAAAAATAGAAAAATAATATCTACAATTAATGTAAGAGTGTTGTTATACGTAAAATAAAAAAATTAGTTAAAATTAATTAATATAAAGATTTTGGGTATAATTATTTAGTCTACCAAAAACTAACTTTGTAAAGGGATCTATTTTTTGAATCAAGAAATTATCCAATGAATATATTAACTGATTTGACTGTTTTTTATTTTTTATCGTGTATTATTGTTAATACAAAGATTAGGTTCAATTAAATTTAAGAATTATATTGATCTTTTAACTTTTGAAGAACATAAGTTAACTTTCATAAGCACTCTAATTCTGAAAAAGCTTGAAGCAAAAGCTAAGCAACCTGACTTTTTAATTTATTAGACACGTAACATTGACTCTGCTCTCAAAAAGTCAAAATCCCCTCTTAAACAGTAATACCAAATTAAGCCTTAATATATTGCCATTTATTTTAATCCAAATTAAAGTTATTATATGGAGGCAGATAATTGGCATCAAATTAAAGAAATTAATTAAGTTTATTCAATTTAACCATGCTGAATTAAAAAACACAAGATTAAACAAATTTGAAGAAAATCACCCATCTACATGCACCATCATAGAAACAAACATATCATTTCAACAACCCTCATGCAATTATCTAGTTCACTTTTCTGCAATTAACTCTAACCTCTCCCTGATTCCCAATAAGTGGCTTCATATTACCCATCTTGATCATAGAATTTGCAAAGTCCCTAGCAAAAGCAGAAGGATTATTGCTATACAGCTTCACCAACTTATCACTCTCACTACCATCACCCTTAAATAGCTCTTGATCAGAATGAAGAAGACCCTTTTTGCTAATCAAGGCCTTATAATATGTGGTGTCAACTCTAGCAGGGGTAGCATCCAATGGTGCCAAATTGGCATTACCACCAATCCTAGGACACTTACCCTTCATAGAGGAAGCAAATTTTGGGTCAATGTTTGTGTCATTGTAGATCCTAGCCCTAAAGGAAGAGCACTCAGCAAACCCAATTGTGTGGGCCCCAGAGAGGGCCACAAGGTCCTTAAGGTTAAGCCCATGAGACTTGAAATTGGAGAGAAGCTGTGAGAAGCTGAAGAATGGTGGTGGGAGATTGATGTTCGCTGCATCCCTGCTTGCAGTTCTTGCATCTCTTCTTCCAAGTAACACTTTGTACCAATATTGTTGACCTCCCAACTGTTAAAACAGAGAATAATTACTCACCATAGACAGAATCATAAAAGATTTTACACAAATACTTGAGGAACAATATTTTTTCTGCCAAAACAGTCAACAAAGCTCATTTAACATTTTATGCCCCAAATAGCATTTTAATTATGAGTATATTTTTAATTGGCTGGGTGATTGTGGCCCAAATATCTATTTGTTGACTATTTTAGCTGGTTTTTTATTGTATCTCTAGCAATGCTCAAGATTTTATAATAAAAAACAATAATAATCAGGTACACATCCAAAATTAATGAGAAAATAATAGAATGAGAATAAGTTGAAAGATAAAATTAGTAGGATTCACAAATTTTTTATGTGTAGAATTTCTTCATATTTAAAAGTGTTGAACTAACTAAGTGACTAATGTTATATTGACATTCAATGTTGGATATTTATGAGACATTCACTAAGATTAATGGTAGATGATTAGAATGGAGACCAAATTAAAATCAAAAGTGAGAGATTGAATATAACATAAACTATCAACCTATGAAACAATGAATGGACATGTAATATTTTTGTAACTAATAACATTACTCCAGAAAAAATATGAAACACTCACAATAGAAACAGAGTCACGAGCAGCTATAGCTAAGATATCAGCACATGATACAACAGGGCGTTTGCAAGCTTTGTCAACAGCTGCTTTGATTTCATCAATCACCTCAAAACCTCTAACTGAACCCATGTTTGGCACTGCAGTCTTCTCTCCAATGAAGTTTGGTGTATCATCAAGCAGAATCGATCCATCACACCCCTGTATGATGTGTAATTTGCATTAATTATTGCAACCATAAGACACATTTTAGAGACTTTAATTTGTGGTATAGCCTTAAAAGGGTAGTATTAAACTATTAATCAATTAATAATAATAGCATTACTTTAATCTCGGATATTGGGCTTTGACTTGGACTACCAAGTCTCTTTTCATAGTCCATTGACACCGCTCGAGAATTAACTCTTAATGAACTAATCTAATTATCAAAGGTCTTATAGTTTTAAATTTATCATTATGTGCCTGCTCATAATAGTTTAAGAGTTATATTTTG
The DNA here is from genome assembly GCA_013621005.1 of Aeschynomene evenia. Classification (NCBI taxonomy): domain Eukaryota; kingdom Viridiplantae; phylum Streptophyta; class Magnoliopsida; order Fabales; family Fabaceae; genus Aeschynomene; species Aeschynomene evenia. Next base: position 14,543,986 of record CM024271.1, read on the forward strand.
TGTCGTGAGAAGAATGTTGGAGAAAGCAAATTTGGGGAAAAAACATTATTATGATGTGAATCTAATGTATTTCATAAGTGAAATATTTGGGATAGAATAATGTCCAAATATCATGAGTCAGACTCTAACTTTAATTAAGTTCTTGATTAACTAATTAAAATTAATTGTTTAAGATATAAAATGAAATTAACGTGAACTTGTCAAATATGCTGCTAGAAAATGACACATTTTGGACGTTACCAATAATAATAATAATTTGTGAGGTAAACAGAAACCATGGAAAGTTAAGAAGAAAAAGGGGGAAATGCAGTTTTGGCACAATGAGGTAAGCAACACATAGAAAAGAAAGGAGGAATGCTATTTGTACATATAATAGTGTCATCCACTTATTTTCTATCCATTCAAAAGTTGGCAACTTTTATAAAAATGTTGGCAAGTTGTCAACATATTTATAAAAGTTGCCAACTTTTTAAATGGCTAGAAAATAGGTGGATGTGTAATAGTGTATGTACAAGTAGCATTTTTCAAAAGAAAGTGCACATAGTGTTTTTTTTTTAAAAATTATCGTATGTATAATTGGTTAAGGCTCAACTTTCAAAAAAAAATATGATATACTTTTTTGAAATTTAAACCTATAACTTGATGTAAATTACTTACACTAGTAACTCCTTGTGTCTTAAAGTAGTGGACATAGTTAAGATTGAAGAATTTGCAGAAGTATTTTGATACAAAAAAATCGATAGGAGAACAGTCCCTTTTTTCCCCCTCTATAGTATTTATTATTTTAACATTTAAAAAGTGTGTCCCATTTTTTACATAAGCTTTTTAGGTGGACACACTATATTTTTAAGATGTGTGATATACAATCAACTATTTTAACCAACTTTATACTCTTAATTTTTTTCATATCCAAAACTCTTGAATTTTATTTTAATGTATAAATTCATTTAAATGCAAGTATTTTTTTTTTTTATGAATGAGATCATAGAGTTAGCAAAATTTTTACAAGTTAACTCGATCCAAATCATTTCTATTTTTTTGATGTGCAAACCCATAAATGATATCAATCAATGAATAATAACAATATAATAATCAAGAAATGTTTGTCGTACAACAGAAATAAGTCCAACGAGTATCCAACGTGTGCTATATATAAGACGTAATGTGTGTTATACGTACGTGTGCTATACATATGGTACACATTACGTCTTATGTAAAGCACACGTTGGATGCTTGTTGGACGTATTTCTGTTGTACGACAAGCATTAATAATAATCTCATGAATTGAATTTGTAAACGTGTAATAACTTACATTAACAAAACAATCATGGAAATGCAAACGCAGCAATGAAGCTCCCATGCGCCTCTCACGGTTAATTGCACGCTGAACAACTGTCTTAATGGTTGGCAATGCCTGAGGACAAACCTTATTATAGAAATCAGGAGTGAGTTGTGCATAATAATGTGCATTTGTAGGAATTGTTGTAAGAATTAATGTCATGGCCATAGCAAGCACTAGCAAAGATTGAATATGAGAAGCCATAATTGATAATTTTATGCTTTGTGTAGAAATAGTACAAGGCTCTATAGATAGTGCATGTTGTGTATGTGATAGGTTGGGAGAGGATATATATATATAGTGGCTAGCTAGAGAGAATGAAGGTAGGAACTAACTCTTATTTATTGGGTTACTTGATTGAGTAGTTGGAATAATAATATATTATTATTGTATAGTTTATTATTTGTGTTCTACTTGATTTTGTAAAATACCATTGACCAGAACCCCAGAAATGTTCAAATATTATTATTGCTCCCCCACACATCAATTGGATATGTATTGTCTTTGCTGATCTATTATGTGTCTATCTAAAAAAAGCACACAAATCAATTAATTACATGCCAGCTATAAAAGTAGTTAAATAAAAGTATGTAGCACATATTAAGCCAAAAGTATAAGAATATTATTAATTAAATAAACCAAGTGAAGAAATTGATAATAAGAATAATGAAGCTACATACTCCTCAATCCATATGATTTTCTTTACGCTATTGTATTCTTTTAGTAATAACTAATAAGTAGTATAAAAATAATTGTATATATGTTGTAATATCCATTATTATTTATTCAATACATATTTCACTTCTTATTATTCTCTTTTGTTTATTTTCTTAAATTATTAAGTATGATACCATGAATTCGAATATAATATCACAGTCATTTAATTTGATCCACCGTGATTGGATGTTTCTGCTACATTATCAAGTTTTAATCAACTCATTCATTTTCTTTTGGGTATTCTTTATATTTTTTTTTCACTTTCTTGCAATCATCTAAACTAAATTCCCTAATTTCCTCAAATAAGACATATTTATAGAATTCATTTAGAGGTAAAGTCATACAGCTCATTTAAATTTGAAGTCATAGAGATCATTTAGATCAATTTTTTTGTTTAGAGATAAAGTTATAGAGCCCATTTAGATTTGAAGTCATAGAGACCATTTAGAGCGACTTTTAATAAAGTCGACTCATCTATTTAAAATTAGGATTAATTTTTCTTTCTTTTGGAGTTTAATAACTTATTTTAAAGAAATTTTTATCCAAGTCGATTCTCTTTAAATCTTAATGAATCTTTTTTCCTTTGATTTAATTTTTTATTTTATTATATTGCATTTTTCACCCGTGCGAAAGTTTGCATTATCCAATTTGCAGAATTAGGGGTTTTGTAGCTATGCAATTATAACTATGGAGAAATATTGGTGGTACAACTAAAATTTATTATTCATTTATATATTTCACTTATAATATCTCACTTCAATTACTCATTTATAATATTTATTATTCATTCAATATATATTTCACTTCTCATTATTCTCTTTTGTTTATTTTCTTTAACTATTCAGCTTGATAACGTGAATTTCAACTGACGTATGAATTATTGTGTATAGCGTTTATTGGGGTTTCATATAAAAAATATTCATCATTTATTAAAATTGATGATATATATAATTTTTTGGATAAATGACTCTTTGAATAAAAATGTTCATATAGCCATATAGGTAGCGACCAAAGCAGGAAATGGGCATTGATAGAATGAATAATGGTTAATACTAGTTTTAGGAAAGTTTATGCAATTTTTCATCAGTATAAGAGAATGCTTAGTTAAATTGTTACTCTCAACATCAATTATTTAAAATTCACTAAATAACTTTTTTTAAAAAATATTCTAGAATGTACTGTTTCTTGTTCTGATTAAAAAATAATTTGTGATATATATGCATGAGTATTGTTAGAAGTACAACAAAAAATCAACTAAAACAATCAACAAATAGAAATTTGGATTACAATCACCCAGTCCATTATACTCATGATTAAAATATTATTTGGACCATAAAATACTAAATAGACTTTGTTAACTGTTTTGACTATTTTTTATTTTTTATTTTTATTTCCGAAGCATTTGTGATATATGCACAGCTGTCAACTTACGAAATCCAACTCCGATCCACTTTTGCTTCTGTTTTCAGTAAGCTCTTTCAACTAAGTAGGTACATGCATGCGGTGAGCACAGTTGTTCATCAGTTCCTATTTTTTTAAATTATATTGAACAATATAATAACTACATGTTGACTATTTTTAACTATGTAAAATTGAAAACATCGACTGAAAGACTCGATAAATAATGCAATATTAAAATAATGAAAGCAAAACCGTATATCTTGTGTCCCAATGCGTGTTTTTTTTTTGGGTTACAGTCCCAATGCGTGTGTCTAGATTTAAATAAGATAAATTTAGTTTTGTATGATTTTAATTTTAGTTTATTATCACTGATATGAATTTTAAAAAATATCCTGTAAACAATTATCGATACAATAATATGATGAAAATTTAATAAAGGGAGGTAATATATGCTTGCAGAAAACATTACTCACTTGAGGGTATACTCTCATGACATGGAGTTATTGAAATTTTCTTTTTTATATTTTAATACATAAATAATTTATGGTTTTGTGAAGAAAAAAGTAAATACACAGTTAAAATTTTTTATGCGGTTTGTCCAATGTTGCAGACTTGCGGTGTTTTTTATAAAGAAAATCTCATTTGCAATTACTAGGATAGTTTGGATACGATAATTCTTTATGTACACTAGAAATACTTACTTCTATGTATTTTATATATATTTGTAAGTAATTAACTAATTAATTAAGTATTTTTTTTTTACTTCTTCTCCTCATTCTCTATCTTTTAGTCAGAGTAAGTCTAATATATGTATTGTTGGAGTACAAAGAGCAATGCTCATTTGGATTTGGATCTCGATCTTACTTTTAAAATTTTACGATTTCATTATCATTAACCGATCTTGATCTTACCTCTGTGTTTTTTCTTGTTCAATTTTGTAGAATCTACGACTAATATTGCAATCATACAATTTTAATATGCATAAGTCGACCATTTTTTAAAAATTCTAATTTGTTTGTTGACTTGTGAAAATCTAAGATTATTTTCGGTTGAATTTATTATTTGATATTATTTTATGCATTTTAAATTTGAGTTTAATGTTAATAGTTGTAAATTTAAAATATTTTATTTTTATTATGATCAATTTTATTTATTTATCATGTATGTAGGATTGTACTCTGATTTCACAATTATACAATTTTTTATGTCTCTTTCAATCTTAGATAAAATCTCCTAATAATTTTTTATATTTAGATAAACTCCTAATAATTTTTGACATCTCCTATTTCATATATAGTATAATTAAAATTTTAATTTATTATATTTAAATTTTATAAAATCCTAATTTAAAAACTTTTTATATTGAGTGTGTTTGGAAATATAAAAAAAGAAAAATTATTTAATTTTTAATTCAATTCTATTATTTGAAATGTAAAGATAAAATAAATGAATTAATTTATAATTCTTATAAAATTAATAGTTGTGTATTTTTAAATTTTATAAATTAAATTTTAAGAGAATTTTGATGAAAATAATTTAATATTCAATTCATTTCATTTTCATAATAAATCATTCCAAACACATCCTTTATTTTTCACTCAAATTTAAGTTGATATTTATGAACATAAAATTTCTTTAATATAAATTTAACATCACTATAATTTAATAATAATAGATAACTTGTGTGCTAACAAACATATAAGATGTTGTTTAATTTTTATTTTTATTTTCTATTTTCATAATTTTATAAAGAAAATATTGAAAATTAAAAAAAACATAAAAATAAATAAAAATAAAAATTAAACAGACCCAAATAATTAGAATAAAAGTTTTTTAATCCAACAACCCCAAAGTCAGTATGAGTAGTACGAAGGCATCTTGGAGAGGGAACGTACGTATTTTGTACGATAATGATTATGAAGTTGAATTAAATTTGTATACGTAATGGAATGATATGAAAAGCAAGTATTAATTTAAGATCAATCCAAATTGACTTGGACCGTTCAAGAAAATAAATAAATATTAATCAACTCATAATTTGTACCCTCTTAACCAAATCTTCTCTATTTTATGATGTTTAGCTTATTCACAAACGTGTTCATTTTTTCTATTTATTTAATTTTAATTATGCACATAAATTTAGGATAAATTTTATAATATTTAAATTTTAGATAAATTTAAATATATTTTACAGGATTCTTCTTAATACTCATCATTTTTATTAATAATTACTCACTATATACTCCTTTCATTTTTAATATCTATTCACTTTTTATTTTTCAATTTTTAATTTTTCTATTAATATTTATCCAGTTTTTTTTTTCTTTGATATCTTTATAAGAAAGAAAATTAATATATAAAATTAAATATGAGAGATGGTATAATATGCATACTAATGTAAGATATACTTGCTTCATTAAAAAATGTAAATATTTTTATCTTTTTCTTTCATTCCAAAATATATATAAGTCACTTTTCAATTTTTAATGTACTATTATTTTATTTTTTCTATTTTACCCTTAAAAATTTTCAATTTATATTTTCATTGTTGTGTAAATTGTAAACTGATGAACATTAATAAAAATGTTTTTGTCATTTACTTTTAATTTTTAAAATACCAATGCATATCAATCATCACATTAATATGTGTAAAAAACTAAAATTGATTTATATATATTTTGAAATGGATGCATAATTACTAATTAAAATATAACTTATTTTTAAACTTATCCAATCATATAACCTAATGTGATATTTTTATTAGTGTCCATTTTTTACTTTTCATTAATGATTGAATAATCTTGAAAATATGTAATGTTTAGTGTATTTTATATTATCACTTTTATTACTTTCATCTTTCTTATTTAATTTCATATATAATTTTCTCTCTTATAAGGGTATATCAAAGTAAAAAATAATTAATATTGACTAGAATTCTTAAATAGACAAATATTAATTAGTAGAAATACAAAAAGTGAAAAATAAACACTTAATAAAGTACGAACATGTTATGTATGAAAAAGTGAAAATAGACACTTATTATTAAATAAAGGAAGTATATCCTCACACGTCTATTAATTAAGAATATAATAGAAAAAATTAATAAAAGTTACTTTATATTTTTTAATATATAAATAAAAAAGGGAAAATTAAATTTTTAGATTAGACAAATAAATAAAAAAGAAGGAAGTAATAATTTATATTTTTATATTTTAAGGATTTTTCTAATGAATATCCTCAAGGTAATAAAAAGAAGACAGTCTAGTTTTTGAAAATATTTATTTTTGTACTTTTTATACATTGGATTCACTACAATATTTTAAATTATTATTTTTAAATATTCTATTTTTAGTATCCCAAACAAGTATTCTAAAGACACTTGTTATCAAATTAATTACTATCTTTATTTTAAAATAATAATTATTTTAACTATTTTAATTAATTATATCTAAATATATTAATTTTTAATATAAAAAATAACATTCTTTTAAAATGGAGGTAGCTGGTATTATTTACACGACATGGATGTGCTAAGAAAGCTTCTTGAAATCAGTCATTTACTATATCAAAGCATGATTTAATTAACAAAAATAATTGGGTACAACAAAATTTCAGTTAAAACAATTAATATATTGTGCACAACATATGTGATATAAAATGCATAATATATATCACATGCGATACATAATATATATCATCAATTTTGCACAACATATATCACATGTTGCAGCATCATCTTTCTTTGCAACATGTAATATATATGTTATCCCCAAAATTAGATAGTCGTTTGAAAAATTGAGTCGAAGCAGCTGATAGTGAAACAACTGTTTTATTTTTAGCCGATGTTGGTACCAGCCGGAGGTGAGCAGCCAGCAATTTTCAGCTAGATAGGAATTGGTGCTAGGTGAATCGAGGGTTAATGACAGAATCAGTTGGGGAGAACGGTTGTGAGCAGTTGCGAGATTCATGGGTGAGAGGATAGGAATATGAAGAGTGGAAGAGTGGGCACAGAAACATGGAATAGCTGGCCGAGGATCTCCCCTCAAAACAAGGACGAAAGTTAGTGGCCGAAAAATTTGCGGGGAACACGATCAACAACTGGACAACTATAAAAGGGATAAGGAATGAACAAAAGAAGAATCTCAGAACACAGATCAACTAATTTTTAGCTATTTTCGCATTTAATTTCCGTTTTACGTTCCAGAAATCTTAGGAGTAGATGTAGGTTAGTTTCAAATCTCATTTGATGTACTTTAAACGTTGTTGATAATTAATCAAGCTAAGTTATTTCTGTTTTCCGTATTTCACCGTTCATTTACTCAGTTTCCTACCCAAAATCTCGTCCTTCATTAGGATATTTGGAGAACTCACAGCTAAGAATTAGATTTCCGTTCTTAGCGTAGTTGTCTCAGTTGAGGGACCATTATGTTGTTGTATGTTCATCTCTTCAGTTGAGTCTCTTAATGTTAGCCGATGAATATATCACACGACAACAATATGTTTGTGCACATTATATGATATATGGCGTGCACAATATGTAATATTCATTGTGTAATTTATATTATATATGTTATGCACAATTTATTGACTGTTTTGATTATTTTTTTTACCTATAACAATGTTCTTTAATTAATTAATTCAAAAAGCCATTTCGATTATTAATTATAGATTTCTACTACCTACCAGCCAACCGATGGTGACCGATGCATGTGGAGGCCACACGCCCACAGTATTAAATTACTAATGAATTTTAATTGTATAATAATACTTTTTATATATAATTAAATTGATAGTTGGGTGGAGTCCGTGTTGGACGTGTTTGTATATGTACAAAAAGTTGTGCAAGATAAACTATAATTAATCATATGATGAATACATAAGTTAACACAATTTATAGTAATTAGTCAACTCTCTTTTCAAGATCCTTCATCTCCTATTTAATTTAAGGGTTTTGTTAAGGATACTTATATCTATCTTGAAAACATGCATTTTATGTTTTTTATGTAATAGATCCACCACTATTTTTAAAAGTTTTTCTAAACTTACCATTTTAAATATTCTTAACAAGTGCCTAGGGTACTTGTTAGCAAAACTCTTAATTTAATATAATGAAATTATATTATATTTGAACACCTAATAATGTTTAATTTCGAAAATTAAACGTAAGAAGTAATTATTATATTTAATATAATTACCCTCTACAAACACCTATCACATTGTGCTCCTTGAAAATATATTTTTTATTTTTATTTTTATTTTTTAAAACTTATCTCTAATAGTAGTACTTTTGTATCAATGCTAAATAATTGGTAATGTGACAAGTTTGCATGTGGAGGACACACGCCCCCCACCGCCTTATTAAATTATTAACACCGACGTCACTTTTTAATACTATCGATTCTAAACCCTTTTCTTCACAAGGACTAATTAGCATTGATCAAAAAATCGGACCGAACCGGCCAGTCCGACCGGTTCAACCGGGAATCGGACCTTGCCCGGTTCGGTTCTGAGACAAAAATTGGTTTTCAAAAAATCGGTAAAAAACCGGAAAAATCGATCAAAACCGGTCAAAACCGGTGAACCGGCGAAAAACTGGTTGAATCGGTCAACTAATTTAAAAATAAAAATTTTAGTTTTTTTAAATTTAATTTTATAATAAAATATAATATAAAATATGATATAATTATTAAAATTAAGGACTATTAAACCTCTAAATTTATTAAATACTCTATATTTTAACTTTTAATCAATATTTTTAATATATTTTAATTCTTTATAGCATATAATTCATCAAAGGCATATATATTGTTAGATAAATATATATATTTTATATATATTTAACAATAATGCTATATGTACACCATATATCAGCCACTCCCTGCCACCAACCCACTTTTCATGTTGGGCCCCACATTATTATTGAAAAAGAACAATATGAGAACCTGTCACGACCCAACTCGGATCGTGACCGGCACATGGGACACCGAGTCCCATGTCAGCCTTAACCTGTGATCCATACAATAATCCAGCTAAACAACAACATCCACAACTACTTTAACATGCATATGTTCATAAGATTCATACATATAATAGGGTTCTCAAAGTATTACCCCTAAATCCATAATACATAATATATGACATAACACCCTGCTTAGTTCATAAACTAACTTAATTCAACATAAATCCAATCAAGTCTTAATTAGACTTACAACACATACATAACTTAGACAACCCTGTTTGTAAGCCTATGGAGCACACTACTGACATAATAGATAATAACATAACGCCTCTAGACATCGAAGCTCACCAAAGCTAAGAGCTTGGAGGAACGGAAGGACTCGCCTCCTGATCTGCACCTGAATCTGAAAATGGTTGGTATGAATGGTGAGTCATACGCTCAGTGAATAATAGATTAAAAACAATTTATGCAGCAATGCAGTAATTATATATACAGTCATAGAAATCCATCACATAATCACCATACCACACGTTCCGCAATTCGTCTTATGTATTGTTGTTACAAGTGTATTCATTATTATAGATCCCGGGAGCCCAGCCCCTCCTCAGATCTTTAGTCCCGGGAGCCCAACCCCTCCTCAGACTTTATCAAACTCGACCCCGGGAGCTATGCCCCTCCTCAGGCCGAGCCAACCAACATTTAATCATTCTTTAATTAGTATCGTTTCGTAATCGTACATCGCATCATTGTCATAATAACATCATAACAGTCCAGTATCAAGTTTGGGGTAGTGGTGAACATATGGATTTGAAAACATAACTTAAATGTATAAGGATTTTGAGTTTAAGTCTTAAAAATAGTGTTTTTGTACTGATGTAATCGATTACAGGCCTCTGTAATCGATTACCAGCTTCAAATTTCGTTCTGAAGGAAAATTTTTGCGAAAATAGGCAGTCTGTAACCGATTACCAACCCGTGGTAATCGATTACAGTAATCGATTACCAATTCGCTGTAATCGATTACAGCCTGGGTCAGAGGCGAAAATCTGCAGAAAATCACGCGAAATTCATCTCTAAATCCACATTTTCACCACAACCCATCCAAATCAAACACAACCAACATACAATATCAATTATATATCAACCAATCTCAGTCCCTATCAACTATCATAGCAAGAAATTCACAAAATCATTCAAAATCAAACATAAACCATAAATAACCCATTACTCACAAATTACTCCAATGAGCTCCAAGACACCACTCGGAGCTAGGATGAGGTACCCTGAGCTTCTCTAGTTGGTTGAGACCCTAGAGAACACATCACAAACCTCAATCTCAACACAAAAATCAAAAACCCCAATCTTAAACCCTAAAACCCCAATTCCGAAAATAGATAGAAATATACACCAATGGAGAGAAAGAAATACTCTACACTTACCCACAATATACTAGATGATGATTGGTAAATTGATCTTGGGCAACAATGGGGTTTGGGTGAGAGATTTGAGAGAGGGGAAAATGGTGAGGAAGGGAAAAAGAAAGAAAGAAAAGGGAGGGGAGGGGTATACGGGAATGAGGGGGGAGAAAGAGAGAAAAAGAAAGGAAAAAGGAAAAAGGGGTGGGGAGGTGGGACCCACGTGGTTCTATCTCCTGGTGTCCCGTGATCTCTTACTCAGACTAACGCAAAATACCCGAGGTATTACAATCTTCCCTCCTTAAAGAATTCGGACCCCGAATTCAAACATGGAAATGAGATTACCTTGATCATGAAAGAGGTGCGGATACTTATCCCGCATGGCTTCCTCGGGCTCCCACGTAGCCTCCTGACCAGAGTGGTTCCTCCAAACCACCTTCACTGTAACCACCTCCTTGGAACAGAGTTTCCTCACCTGTCGATCCACAATAGCCACCGGTTCCTCCTCGTATGCCAAATTCTCATCCAACGGTAACACTTGATACTCGATCACATGAGATGGATCCGATAAGTACTTCCTCAGCATAGACACATGAAAGACGGGATGGATTGAGGACATCTCAGGTGGGAGTGCAAATGATAGGCACTGCCCAATCCGATCCAAGATCTCAAATGGTCCAACATACCGAGGACTCAGCTTTCCCTTCTTACCGAACCTTATAACTCCCTTCATCGGAGATATGCGGAGAAACACATGATCTCCGACTGAAAACTCCAAATCTCGCCTTCGGTTGTTAGCATAGGCCTTCTGCCTACTCTGAGCCGCTTGGAGCCTCTCCCTGATCAACTTCACCTTATCCATGGGCATCCTGTACCAGATCGGGTCCTAACAGAGCAGCTTCACCACTCTCAAACCAACCTATGGGAGACCGACACCTCCTACCATAAAGAGCCTCAAACGGTGCCATACCGATGCTGGCCTGATAACTATTATTATAAGAAAACTCCACCAACGAAAGGTACGGCTCCCAACCATCTCCAAAATCCATCACACAAGCTAAATCTGAATGGTCCTCTCTGATTGACTGTCGGTCTGAGGGTGAAAAGCTGTGCTAAAGTTAAGGCGAGTTCCCAAGGCTTCTTGAAAGGATCGCCAAAACCGGGAGGTGAACTGAGTCCCTCTGTCGGAGATAATGGAGGTCGGAACACCATGAAGTCGCACAATGAACTCGAGGAAAACCTGAGCATATCGCGGCGCTCCGTATGAAGTCTTGACCGGAATGAAGTGGGCCGACTTGGTCAGTCGATCCACAATTACCCATATGGAGTCAAAGCCTCGAAAACTGTGAGGTAGCCCTGTCACAAAGTCCATGGTGATCCTCTCCCATTTCCATGTCGGTATCTCAATCGGTTGCAACAACCCTGCAGGTCTCTGATGTTCAGCCTTCACTTGCTGACACACCAAGCACCGAGAAACGAAGTCTGCCACATCCCGTTTCATACCTTCCCACCAAAACAACTGTTTCAGATCCTGATACATCTTCGTGCTACCTGGATGGATGGAATACTTGGAGTTGTGAGCTTCCTCTAGTATGAGCCTCCTCAGATTACCCACATCGGGTACACACAACCGCTGTCCACACCGTAAAACACCCTCTGAGTCTAGAGCTAGCTCCACGTTCTTCCCTTCACTGACCTCTAACACTAGCTTAGCAAGCCTTGGATCATTCCGCTGAACAGATTTAATCTGGTCCACCAAAGAGGATTGAGCCCGCACATGAGCTAAGAGTACTCCAGATCTCCCTAACTCGAAGTGCATGCCCTCTGACTCCAGCCTATGGATCTCCTCAACCAACGGTCTCTTCACAACAGCAATGTGGGCCAGACTACCCATAGACTTCCTACTCAGTGCATCATCAACAACATTCGCCTTCCCTGGGTGATACAGAATCGTGCAATCATAGTCCTTGAGCAACTCCATCCATCTCCTCTGCCTCAGATTAAGATCCCGCTGCTGAAAGATATACTTCAAGCTTTTGTAGTCGGTGTAAATCTCACAGGTTTCCCCATAAAAGTAGTGTCTCTAGATCTTAAGAGCAAAAACGACCGCAGCCATCTTTAAATCATGAGTCGGGTAGTTCTGCTCGTGAGTCTTCAACTTCCTTGATGCATAAGCGATAACTCTTCCATGCTGCATCAAAACACAACCAAGCCCAATCCGAGAAGCATCACAGTACACAGAATACCCTCCAGAACCTGAAGGTAAAACCAAGACAGGAGCGGTGGTCAAGGACTCTTTTAACCTCTGAAAACTCTCTTCACAAGCTTCCGACCACTGGAAAGGTACACTCTTCTGGGTCAACTGGGTGAGAGGGGCTGCTATCCGGGAGAAATCTTTAACAAACCTCCGATAGTAACCGGCAAGACCCAAGAAGCTACGGATCTCGGTCACCGTCGTAGGCCTCGGCCATTTCTGCACTGCCTCAACTTTCTTCGGATCTACCATGATCCCGTCCCTAGATACCACGTGTCCAACAAAGGTCACTCGGTCGAGCCAAAACTCACACTTGGAGAACTTGGCATAAAGGCTATGATCCCTCACTGTCTGCAACACAACTCTGAGATGATGTTCATGCTCCGCTGCATTCCTGGAGTAGACCAAGATGTCGTCAATGAAGACGATGACGAATCGGTCCAAGAACGGCTTAAACACCCGATTCATAAGATCCATGAAAGATGTCGGGGCATTGGTCAAACCGAAGGACATCATCAGAAACTCAAAATGTCCATACCGGGGCGAAAGGCTGTCTTCTGAACGTCTCCCTCCTTAATCTTCAATTGGTGGTAACCAGATCTCAAATCAATCTTCGAGAAGCAACAAGCACCTTGAAGTTGATCAAACAGATCATCGATCCTGGGAAGAGGGTACTTGTTACGGACCGTCATCTTATTGAGCTGCCGGTAATCAACGCAAAGCCTCATAGACCCATCCTTCTTCTTAACAAAGAGAACCGGAGCACCCCAAGGTGAAGTGCTCGGACAGATGAATCCCTTATCCAAAAGGTCCCTTAACTGATCCTTCAGCTCATTCAACTCTTTCGGAGCCATACGGTAAGGGGGAATAGAAACAGGCTGAGCTTCGGGGTTTAAGTCAATCCCGAACTCTATCTCCCTATCCGGCGGCATTCCCGGTAAATCCTCTGGAAAAACATCTGGAAACTCGCTCACAATCGGAACTTGATCCAAATCCGGCACTCTAGCCTCCACATCCACAACTGACGCAAGAAAACCTTGGTTCCCATGATCCATCGACTTCATGGCACTTAAGGCCGATATCAAAGAAGCGGGGGTCACACATCGATCCCCTTGGAACTCGAAGGTTGAGCCATCGGGAAGGACAAATCGGACCAACTTAGCGTAACAATCTACGGAGGTATGACAGGAAGCCAACCAATCCATACCTAGGATCACGTCAAAATCCACCATATCCAAGATCACTAAATCGGCCAAAGTGTCCATCCCGCTCACCGACACTACACACGACTTACAGACCAACCGAACCATGAGGGGTTCTCCCACCGGAGTACTAACCCAAAAAGGATCCTCCAACGCTGTGGGTAGCTCGCCAAAACGAGAAGCAAAGAACGGGGACACATATGAATGTGTAGAGCCCGGATCAAACAATACATAAGCTTCAGAAGAGCCAACTTTCAATATACCTGCCACAACGGTGTTCGATGCCTGAGCATCCTGACGAGTCAAAGCAAAAACCCTCGGCTGAGCTCTCCCTCCTCCACCTTGACCTCTGCCCCTGTTTCCTCTAACTGCACCCCGACCTCCTTGCCCTGAAGAACTTCCCAGAGACATAGCTGAATGAGATGGTGCAGGAAAGGCGGTTGCCTGATGCCCAGCAGCTCCCCCAGCAAGGCGAGGACAATCTCTGATGAAATGCCCTGCCTGTCCACATCCATAGCACACATTCTGATTCGGGCGACACGCCCCATGATGAAATCTCCCACACTGCTTGCAATGAGGGCGCTGAGGACCTTGGGGTCCAGACCACTGTGCGTTCGAATAGGAAGCACTGCTAGCTTGGGGCCTCATCCCAGACATGGCCCTAGGGGTGGATCCTGAGGAGTTGGAGCCACTCCCAACGGCAAACCTCTGCTACTGATAACCTTGGGACCCACCAGAACTGGATCCTCTGGAGAACTGTCCTATAGTCTTCTTTTTCTTCTCGAACCCCCTATTCGGTTTATCTTCTTCCCTTGAGCTCTCAATACCCACAGCTGTATCCATGACCTGAGAGAAAGACTTCCTCCCTATCTCATTATGCAGAATGGAACGCATCGGCTCCCTGAGCCCCTTAACAAACCTTCTCACCTTCCTGTCCTCAGTGATGATCTCATGCGGCGCATATCGACATAACCGAGTAAATTATGTAGCATACTCGACTACGGACATGCCCGGAGTCTGCTTCAGCTTCAGAAATTGCTCCACCAAGAGCTCCCTTCGGTTCTCAGAAAAGAATCTTGCCCTGAAGGCTTCAGTGAACTCTTCCCATACAGGTGGCGGCCTCCTCATATGAGCCCTTTCCATAAACCAGGTGTCGTACCAGTGAACAGCAGTCCCCTGAAGGGTGTAGGTCACCAGATCCACGACCCTCACATCATGGCATCGAAGGGCACGTAGAGCTCTAGTGGCCTGATCCAAGAAATCCTCCGGGTCTTCCTCCATGGATTCCCCCGAAAAAGTCGATGGGTTCAGCCTCAGATAAGCCTCCAGTGTCACCTCATGAGTCCCAAAAACCTGAGGTCCCGGCCTAGGTGGTTCGTAGTCCATGTGCGGAAGAGCCTCTTCCCTTCTCTGGTTCTGTTCTGGATTGTGATTCTGATCCTGGTTCTGATTCTGGTTCTGATTCTGGTTTAGCAACATATGCATCAGAGTAATCAGAGTCTGACGAATATCCCGAATCTCCGCATCGCGGTCATAATCCGTGTTGCCCCCTTGGGGTCCTACATCCTCTTGCTCAGTAGGAGGGCCCCTGTTGATACGAGGTCTACCTCGAGTGCTTCTCTTATGAGGCATGATCAGAACAAGATAGCTACACAAACAAACAAGCGTTCAGAAAACAGCAGAAGAGATGACCCTGAACAATAAGGGATCACCACACAGAAACATCAAGACAAAACTATAAGACATCCTATAAAAGCTTTCACTAGAGTCACAATCTTGTGAAAATGGGCCGACAACCATTTACACTATTGTCACCCTATTGAAAACAGTTTGCTCCATAAGTTACAAGACTCAACCTAGGCTCTGATACCAACTTTGTCACGACCCAACTCGGATCGTGACCGGCACATGGGACACCGAGTCCCATGTCAGCCTTAACCTGTGATCCATACAATAATCCAGCTAAACAACAACATCCACAACTACTTTAACATGCATATGTTCATAAGATTCATACATATAATAGGGTTCTCAAAGTATTACCCCTAAATCCATAATACATAATATATGACATAACACCCTGCTTAGTTCATAAACTAACTTAATTCAACATAAATCCAATCAAGTCTTAATTAGACTTACAACACATACATAACTTAGACAACCCTGTTTGTAAGCCTATGGAGCACACTACTGACATAATAGATAATAACATAACGCCTCTAGACATCGAAGCTCACCAAAGCTAAGAGCTTGGAGGAACGGAAGGACTCGCCTCCTGATCTGCACCTGAATCTGAAAATGGTTGGTATGAATGGTGAGTCATACGCTCAGTGAATAATAGATTAAAAACAGTTTATGCAGCAATACAGTAATTATATATACAGTCATAGAAATCCATCACATAATCACCATACCACACGTTCCGCAATTCGTCTTATGTATTGTTGTTACAAGTGTATTCATTATTATAGATCCCGGGAGGCCAGCCCCTCCTCAGATCTTTAGTCCCGGGAGCCCAGCCCCTCCTCAGACTTTATCAAACTCGACCTCGGGAGCTATGCTCCTCCTCAGGCCGAGCCAACCAACATTTAATCATTATTTAATTAGTATCGTTTCGTAATCGTACATCGCATCATTGTCATAATAACATCATAACAGTCCAGTATCAAGTTTGGGGTAGTGGTGAACATATGGATTTGAAAACATAACTTAAATGTATAAGGATTTTGAGTTTAAGTCTTAAAAATAGTGTTTTTGTACTGATGTAATCGATTACAGGCCTCTGTAATCGATTACCAGCTTCAAATTTCGTTTTGAAGGAAAATTTTTGCGAAAATAGGTAGTCTGTAATCGATTACCAACCCGTGGTAATCGATTACAGGATCTTGGTAATCAATTATAGTAATCGATTACCAATTCGCTGTAATCGATTACAGCCTGGGTCAGAGGCGAAAATCGGCAGAAAATCACGCGAAATTCATTTCCAAATCCACATTTTCACCACAACCCATCCAAATCAAACACAACCAACATACAATATCAATTATATATCAACCAATCTCAGTCCCTATCAACTATCATAGCAAGAAATTCACAAAATCATTCAAAATCAAACATAAACCATAAATAACCCATTACTCACAAATTACTCCAATGAGCTCCAAGACACCACCCGGAGCTAAGATGAGGTACCTTGAGCTTCTCTAGTTGGTTGAGACCCTAGAGAACACATCACAAACCTCAATCTCAACACAAAAATCAAAAACCCCAATCTTAAACCCTAAAATCCCAATTTCGAAAATAGATAGAAATATACACCAATGGAGAGAAAGAAATACTCTACACTTACCCACAATATACTAGATGATGATTGGTAAATTGATCTTGGGCAACAATGGGGTTTGGGTGAGAGATTTGAGAGAGGGGAAAATGGTGAGGAAGAGAAAAAGAAAGAAAGAAAAGGGAGGGGAGGGGTATACGGGAATGAGGGGGGAGAAAGAGAGAAAAAGAAAGGAAAAAGGAAAAAGGGGTGGGGAGGTGGGACCCACGTGGTTCTATCTCCTGGTGTCCCGTGATCTCTTACTCAGACTAACTCAAAATACCCGAGGTATTACAGAACCACTCTCAACCTCATCACACGCGCTTTTATTTTCAACTAATTTCCCACCACCCCACACACTACCCACTAACCCCACTAACCACATCAACTTCCCGTAAATTCACTCTCTTCACTTCTCACTCCCCCTTTCACTTTCTTTCAAACCAAAAATCCATTGAAGAACTTACAATATTTTCTTAATATTTTCTTTAAGAAAATATTGTAGGTATGACTTGAAGAACCACTATATGGTGAAAAACAATTTATTGTAATGATAAAAAATAACTCATATAACATTAACAAAATGAAATAACGAAAAAAATAAAAACCAATTATATGATAAAAAATAACCCGTGCTATGTTTAAAAAATAACCCATTGAAGAACGTAGGTTTAAAAAATAACTCATTATATGTTGAAAAATAACACATATAACACTAGCAAAATGAAATAATGAAAAAAGAACTCGTTATAGGATAAAAAACCTAAAGTATGATAAAAAATAACACATTGTATGTTCCAAAATGACATATTGAAGAACTTATTGTATGTTAAAAAATAATCCATTGTATGTTGAAAAATAACCCATTAAAAATAATAAAAAAAATCCATTAAATATAAATTAAAAAACATGCTCAATATGTATTGTAAACAACTAAAAATTCATAAATGTAACACCTTTATCATTGTATGTTGTTTTTTTCTAAAATTTTAATTTTTATCATTAAAGGTAGCAC
Organism: Aeschynomene evenia; assembly: GCA_013621005.1. Taxonomy (NCBI): domain Eukaryota; kingdom Viridiplantae; phylum Streptophyta; class Magnoliopsida; order Fabales; family Fabaceae; genus Aeschynomene; species Aeschynomene evenia. The sequence continues at coordinate 14,562,610 of CM024271.1, forward strand.
CTTTATCACTAAAATTAGCACCTTTATCATTTAAATAGACAAAATGTATTATTTTTCCTCTAAAGATAGAACATTTATCCATAAAAAATATTAGACTCATAACAAAAAAAATAATCAAACAGATAAAAAACCCATTATAATAACAAAAAATCCCATCACAACAATTGAAAAAAACCCATTATGTAAACAACTAAAAATCATATTCAAGATAATAAATCACTTTTTTTAAAAAAATACTCAAAATATGGATAAACAGAAATCAACAAAAATGGGGTAAAAAAATAAAAATATGAAAAAAAAGAAAATAAAAATACGAAAAATATAAAATAAAAAATAATAAAGAAGAAGAAGAAGAGGAGGAGGAAAAAGAGGAAGGGGAAGAAAAGAAGAAACTACAAGAAGAAAAAGAAGAAAAAAGAGGAAGAAGAAGAAACTACAAACATGTTATTAGTTGTTGGGTATGATGAAAAAATAAGAAAAATGAAGATCTAATGTGTGGGTTAGTAGGTTGGATGAAAAAAAAAATACAAGAAGAAAGAAAAAAAAAAAAGAGAAGAAGAAGAAAAATGGAATGGTAGAAGAAGAAGATGGAAGGGTGGGAGAAGAACAGGAAAGGAAAGATAGAGAAAGAGAGCGCGTATGTGTGTGTTAAAAATTTATTTTTCTATTTTTTTTTTATGAAAGTATTTATTGGGTGGCTGATAGTGGCAGATTTAGAGTGTACAAGAAATATTATTCTATATTTAATTATATACGGTTGAACCCCGGTCCAACCAGTTGAACCCTATAACCTGTGAATCACTCCCCCATCCGGTTCAATGTCCGATCCAATTTTCAAAACATTGCTAATTAGTTACTAATTAAAAACCCACATGCTTGAAATTCTTACTCGTGTTTCCTTGATGGCCACGCTCTCTCATAATTTAATGTGGTGATTGATTTATTTTTTGTTTTTTATTTTTTAATGAAATAAAATAAAATATTTTCACTTATATTTTTTATTTATAATAAAAATAAATTAAAAATAAAAAAATATTAAATTATTATTTTTTATATTTTAAGTTAAAAGTGTAAAAATAGAAAATAAATTGATTGAAAATACTATGATTATTACTAACTAAAACAAATAAACAATTTTTTACCTATATAAAAATAAAAAGTATAAATATAAAACATTTTCATAAATTAAACACCACCTAAATATTTATCAGATATGACAAAGCTGGTAGCTTGGTACCATATTGCAAACTATATGGTCAATTGGACCAGGAAAGCCATTGTTATTAAAAAAATAAAAACTATAGTGTGCAAAAGTTTGTCAACATGTATATCACTTGTCTAGATATATATCACTTATATGTATCCATTGTAAATCTATTACACAAAAGGCTAATATATGTGGTAATTAATGCAAATTTTTTTAATGTGAAAAAAATATTTATTATAGATTTTATTTGTCCATTTTCTTTATCTTCTTTACTCACAATAATCCATGTTTAATTTAATTTGTGTAATAATTTATGTACTATATATATATGTGCAAAATGTATGTGTAAAAATAATATGAGTATGTGTTATACACGAATCTATTTTATTGACATTATATATTTGGTGTGTAGTAATTTATATATAGCATGTTCAAAACTATATGTTTGATATGTGCAATTCTTTACATTTTATGTGTGCAAATTAAGAATGTCAAAATGGGTCTAGTCTGATAAGATGACTTGCTAAGCTCGTCTGATTTGGTGGACTGAGCTGGAATTTTAGGACCATCATAATTGAAAAAGTCCGTTTAACTCATCCAGTTACCACAGGGGCTAAACGGGAAGAGACGCACTAGCCCACTTTATTTTTTTTTAAAGTTGAAAACTTGTTTCTCAAGGGTCAAACCCAACTAACCCAACTCCCAAGTCCCAAACATACACAACCTATTCGGGTTATCCCTTCACTTCCCATTATTTACACAAACTCACTCTCCTAAACCTAATTCTCTCTCACTAATCACTGCTCCGCGACACTGCCTGTCTGCCTCCCTCCTTAAAGCCGCCGCTCGTGCTTGTAATTCTGGTTTTGACTGCCATTGCCGCTCCTCCTGGTTATGGTTCTGGCAGCAACGTGTCTGGCCTGGTTCTGCTTCTGGCTGATCGTGCCTAGTTCTGCACTACAAGAAATACATGGTTATCGAGGGAATTATCATGGAAATCACTGTGAGATTCAACGTTACTAAGGGAATTACCATGAGAAAAATGTCCACGATAACGTCCTTGGAAACTATTTCTGAGGGATTTTTTTCCCTCAATAACATTATCGTGGAATCTACCGAGGGATTTTTTTAGTCTTACATTTTTCATCAACATATTCGTAAAAAAAAAGTACTTATTGTAAGAAAATCCCACGATAAATTATCAAGGGAAAATCCCATGATAAATTACCAAGGGAATTTCCCTCGGTAATATAATATACTAAATTTTCTATCATGATTTTCGAGGGGTTTTTCCTCGGAACAATTTTACTAAAATTTTCATTTGCTTGATTTATCTTGATCACACATAAAAGTGATTAAAAATTTAAATTCCATACCAAACAGTGCACAATTACACCACATTTATTTTATTGAATCATAAAAAGTGGACAAACATAACACAAATTATTAGCTAGGCCAAACAAGCCTTAGCATATGCATACAGATACAAAATCCTCAAAATAATAGACTAATTTCCTAAAATAAATGAAAAATATAAATCAATTAATGATATACATTAATTGAATTGTTTTTTTCGATTTTTTACTATCAATAAAACGACACACTACCATTTTATACAATGTTTAAACCATGGTTCTGAAAACCGGACTGGACCGGTCGGACCGCGACCTGACATTAAATCCTGCCTGATTTTAGTCTTAGAACCGTGTTTGCGCTAGCTGGGGAAGAACCACTGTGAACCGCCGGTTAACCGGCCAAAAACCGGCGGCCAACGGCTCTGGGCGGCTAAAACTCTTTAAAAAAATCCCAAAACGACCCTTCTCTCTCCTTCGTGCTCCACTGCGCCGCGCCTCACCCATGGCAGCCACCTCATCCTTCATGGGTGCTACCTCACAGAGGCAGTGGTGGCAAACTTTGATGGAAAATGGTTGCAGTTCATAGAGGCGGTAGTAGCGTGGAGGTCGAAGGGAGGGGCCAGCTTCGCTGCTCCTGGTGGCTTCCTATAATGATGATGATGAGGTGATGGAGATAATTGGTTTTGTGAGGTTAAAATTAATGAACAAAAGAAAGCAAAACAAGGAAAGGCCTGATGTGCGCTGCTTTTGCAAGAAGAAGAGTAGTTAGTTAAGAAAGAAAAAAATATGGAGTCGGGTAGGGTTATTAGGGTAATGATATAGAAACTAAAAAGCCCAATTCCAAAATTGAAATAATTAGTATTTATTTTTTCATTATGTATAGTATCTACAACTGGGCTTTAAATTGTAATTTTGTAATAGCCCATCAACTAACCTAACAAACCCAATAATAATAAGAGAAATATTTGACTCTCTACCAAAATAAAAAAAGGAAAAATATTTGAGTGATTTGGTAATTAGGATTAATAGATTATATTGTATGGATTATATATACTTAACCATATTTTATAAATTTTTTATTTTATAATGTCCCAACTTTTGAATTCCGGTTAAACCTTCGGTTCAACCTTTAAACCTTCGGTTCAACCTTTAAACCTTTGAACCTCTTCCTTGGCCGATTCGATTTTCTGTCTGATTTTCAGACATTGGTATAAACTGGTAAACAATTTATGCCATTTTATGAAATCCTTGCATCTCTCTTGTCATTTTATGTCTTTCTATGTTAATGTGTTAGTGTGTTGGAACCATAATTGCTCAGAAGTCGAAATAAGAGGAAGCCTCATCACATCTCTCATTTTCAACATTTTGCGAGCTTGGGCTGCCATTTTTTTATCTCTTATTTTTTTTTACTTTAATTAGTAATTAATGAGAAGTGCTTCATGCACTCTATAAATACTTACTCTATTGTACTCCCTTTTTTTCTCTTCCTTCCATTTCTCTTCTTATCTCTTTTGGTTTTTTCCTTCTTCTTCTTTTCCTCTTTCTCTTACTCTCTTTATTTCTTTTTTTTTTAATTCTTCTTTTTCTTCTTAATTTTTTTTAATTGCTTTATATTATATTATTTTTATAATTAAATCTACAATTTTTTTCATTGAAATTATTTTCTTTTTTATAAAAATATTTTATTTTTATAACTAAATCTGTAATTTTTTCATTGAAATTGTTTTTTTATAAAAATCTTTTATTTTTTAAGGATGTAATTTTCATTTACTAACAGTATATAATTTTTTTACACACTCATCTAATTATGTGTTGTCACGTTAGTCATGATAGTGTTTTCTCTCTCTCACTACCTTAAAAGTCATACAAATGAAGAATTTTGATTGAATGACAGTGTAAAATACCTTTACATTGTCAGTGCATCAAAATTAAACTTTTTTACATATATGTTTGTTCATACTTTTTACATAACTTGCTTACAAGATGATCCACATTTTCTCACACATTTTATAAATGTTGCTCATAATATAATGAAAATTTGTGTAACACCCTAGAAATTAGCTCTTAATGCTTAAGTCATTTTAGACCAATCATCTAGTGTCACGTCCTGATTCCATAGCTTGTTCACTTCTTTTAAAATAATATACGCGGAAAATACGTGGGAATTTATTTTCGAAAATACAATACCGTAAAAATAGGGGCAATCGTCAATATATAAATACTAGATATAACCACACACAATATATCTATGTAATATATATATATACATCAATACATGCAATGCAACTCTAACTTTAAACATACACCACAACTATTCCCAAATACATGAATCATAACAATTATTTAATATAATATATTACTAATATAAATATCGCCGGCTAACAATGGTCCGACCTTAAACTAACGGTAAAACACATAAATAAGGGAAAAGCGTATAAAATAGCGGAAGCTCTAATCGCCGTCATCTCAGCTACGGGTGTCTTTGACGTTGGTATGACGGCTCCCTCCAACGGTAGATCGTCTAAGCTACTTTCGAACGGAGGAACTCCCAGGTCCTTCGGCATCCTGCTAGAGCTCTCCATCTAGAGATGGTACGGAATAGGGGTGAGAAACTATAATTTCTCAGTAGGGTATGCACACATAAGTGTCATCGTATCCATCTCCGTCACTTAGAGTTTTTTATGAAATTGTGATCATACATAAAGACTTGTTCAATTTTAAGTTAAAAATCCCTTTAGTCGAAGTGGATGACTTTTAATCATGCTTCTTAATAACATACTAAACATGCTATGCATTGAACATACTCATAATAAAATTCACATAACACTTCATTCACAAGGCAGTTAGTCACACCATACATTTTCATAACTTTTTAATTCTTTCTTGTCTTTAACTTTACTTTACTTTACTTTAACTTTAACGTAGTCCATATGGACCTCTCTCAACTCCTTTCTTTCTTGGTAATGAGCTCATACCGTGGCCGTCGCCACCTTGGGTTCCCTTTCGGGAGAGGGGTACTTTTGATGAGAGTCACCTTCCCTTACCGAAGGATCGTCATCATCATCTTGGCTAGAATCACCTCCCCTTACCGGAGGATCATCTCTTTACTTTTCTTATAATCTGTAAGTATCTTTACATTTAATTTTGCATAAACTTGAAATGCAATCATCATCAAACATGTAAAATATACTCTTTAACATCATGGAATAAACAGAGCACATACACTTACTTACTCTAACATCATGGAGAATAAATAAATACAACTTCTTATCAAATAAACATGATATATAACCACTTATAAATATCATTCTTAGTGTTTCTATACCTTTCATGTCATATGATCTCATTTATTTTATTATTATTTCTTACTTTATATTTTATTATTCTAGTTTTACTTTGTACTTTTTACTCTATCCTTAAGTATCTTGTTAACTCTTATATTTTATTCATCGAGTTAATACTCAATTTAGTCCTCCACTTTGCACACGCGACTCAATTTGGTCCTCCACTTTAATTTTTGCTCAAAATAGTCCTCCACTTTGCATTCCGTAACTCAAGTTAGTCCTTCCGTCCATACTCCATCTTAACTCTGTTTCATGGCTGCTGAGGTGTCCGTTAAGTGCCACGGTGGCAAATGATGTGTACTCAGCAAAGTTAATAGCTCAATGTGGTCCTCCACTTTACAATCATTGAATCATTTTGGTCCTCTTCACTTTTCTAAGACTATGACAACCAAAATTTTTTCTTCATCGATTTTATTCTTCTTATTCTACTTTTTTTACATATAAATATAAAAAATTTTGAAACAAATTGATTATCTCAACATTAATAATATTTTGAAATTGAAATAGTTTTTTATTTGAAATAATTTTTTAACCATAATAATAGCTTTTTATTTTTTTGAATAATCTAAAAATATAATGAAAAATAAAAAATAAGTTTAATAATAAAATGTAAATGAAATAAAAATATCAATAATGATTTTAAATTATAGTTGATATTGAATATCAACATTAAAAAATTAATATTATCTAATACTTTTTATATTTTTTTTAATATTTTATTAATATCTTATATACAATTAAAGCACCTTAAGTTTTATAAAATATGCCATTAATTAAAATATTTGCATATAGTTAAAAAAATGTATAACCTAATATTATAAATTATATAACACACTTGTACAAAAAATAAATAAATTACATAACCTATATATATAGTTAAAATATATAATTCTTTTAGTACATCTAAATATTGATTACAATATATAAATATATTTTGTATTTAGGTTTAAAAATTTATTCATTTATTTATTTTTTTTAAAAACTGTTTAATTTTTATCAAAAATATAGTTATGAATAATATAATAAAATAATAAAAATAACTAGCAACTCGACAATTAATAGAATAACATTGGATTAGTTACAAACAATTGCTTGATAATTTAGATGGAGGTAATCTTATGTTGCTCTTCGTGATTCAATGAATCAGGAAGAATGAGAGACATGTGAAATCAGTTTATTTTCTTTTGAAAAAATGTCTTGGTTAATAAGTGAAAGAGTTGTTATTTTTTAGAATGTGTGCGAAATTTTAAGAAAAAAAATTGCTCTAAAATTAAATAGTTTTTTATTTTTTATTTAGAATTTTAGAGACCAAAGCATAACCGATTTTTTTAATTATCTTTATAGTATTGTAGAGATAAAAAATAAAAAAAAAACATTATTATATTTTATAAAATATTTGAAATAAAAAAGTTTTCAATTTTAAAATATTTATTAATACTGACAAAATCAATTTGTTTCACAATTTTATTATACTTAATTACATACAAAAGAAGAAGAAAAAATATGAAGAAAAATTTATGGTTGTCATAATTTTAATAAAGTGAAGAGGACCAAATTGATTCAACAATACTAAAGTGGAGGACCAAAATGAGTTATTAACTTTGCTGAGTACACGTCATCTGCCACCATGGCACTTAACGGACACCTCAGCAGCCATGTAACGGAGTTAAGATGTAATATGGACGGAAGGACTAACTTGAGTTACGGAATGCAAAGTAGAGGACTATTTTGAGCAAAAATTAAAGTGGAGGACCAAATTGAGTATTAACTCTTTATTCATCACTAATCTTGTCTTCTATATTATCATTACTATTATCATATATCAGATATTATCTCATTTACTTTTATATATATATATATATATATATATCCTATTTAATATTCTATTATCTTATTCTTAATGTTATAATATTAACAACTTAACATTACTACTGTCTTATTACTTTAATTTTATTATTAATATAGTTTCTTGTTACTTACCCAGTACTAACCATTATACAACTAATAATACCTACACCAATTAAATATTTACACCTATAATTTTATCCATTAAGTTTTAAACACATATATACTTATCCATTAACCATATCACTTTTATTCTCTCAACTACATTTAACAAATTCAAAAGAGTTTTAAGCAATGAAACTTTTACAAAAACCAATATGTTTTCAAACTAAAATTTTAAATAACTTTTAAATATTTCATGACTTATTATATAATATAGATTATCTAAAATATTTATCTACTAGATATTATACAAGTATTGAAAATATACTACATATACATATATATTAACAATATTATACGAAGATATCTTCCTTAATATTCTAAAAATAACTACATTCAACATCCTCAGCGTGACACGTGTCTTTCTTCATTTCATGTATATTGTCTTTACCTTCCCATACCAATTCACACTGTCATAAGGTACTCAGGGCAGTATTATGCAAAATTAAAAAAAAAAACACCATGATTCTGTCTCGTATTAATACATGGATAGAGAAACCACGCCATGTACCACCAATTGATTAAATGCTCACCTACTTTTTTTTATAAAGTATCGTCATGAGCTAGCTAATATAGTCACTCTCATCGACAAGAATTCAAATCATTTTGAAATAACACTTTTTAAAGGCCAAGACCATGGCATACTTATGTTAGGATTGCTTAATATTTTGGTTTTGTATTAGTTACCTTTTGGCTGCAAATTGAAGTTATGGTATGCAGGTCACAACCAGTTTCTTATGAAAGTGAAAGACATTGATAATCATCTTCTCCCCATGCCGTATCCATCTACACGTGTTCAACCTGATGGTTCATTTACCATCAGTGGTGGTCCTGGTCAGTTTTGCAACATTTTTTTCCCTACTTCCCAAGTCACTCATAAGAGCTAAGCCAAATCGCCATCATCCACCCAATCAGTAGATCAACGACTTTCCCAATTGCCTTGATCCTTATCATCGTGATTTGTCGAACAAATGCAAAGTCTAAGCTCTGTCAGTTCAAAATCATCATCACAACCGTCTCAATCAGCCCCCACTGCCACCCTTGCTGCTGAACCCTCTTCAACTGATACAAACAAAAAAAATCATACTACGAAAGCTGATTCACATGAAGAAGAAGATCATATGTTCGTTGATCGTGTCATTGACGCCGTATTACGTGACTTTACTCATGATGCAACAGATCTAAATTTGTTGCCGTAGCTTTATCCGTTGTATTATCAAAATACTTGGTCTTGACTGTTTCAACTTTCATTGGATGTTGTTGCTGTTTAAATCTATTTTCTTCGTACTGATGTTATCTGTGCGTGTAATCCTTTCTTGGCATTAATATGATATTATTGTTAACTTTGCGTTATTAATAGTTGGCAATTCCGACCATTCCTCTCTCATGTACTTTACCCCATATCTATTTCTATTTTACTTTATTTTAACTGATGATGTTGTCTCATATTTATTTCATTTCAATTTTTGCTACACAGTCTGTCGGTTACTACTCACACATTATAACATTCATTTCATTCATCTCAAAATTGTTCACGTTTTAATTTTCATCTATCATTATCCGTTTATCATTAAAATCGCCCTCCCGTATCAAAGCTCACCTGGTCCATTTGACTTCAATCTACGTTGGTTTTGAACAATGGATGCCACTGATAAATAAAAAAACTACATACATTTTATGTATTAATGTTCATGAATTTATGTTACCTTGTTGTCTACTCGCTCCATTTTTAATCCAATTGATTTTCACATAATAAGGTCATTGCATTAATCTATTCAGGTCGAATAGAGTCTTCAGTTACCTTTTCTCCGCCACTTTACCCACTATAATACATAAAAGTCACATTTTATATCAAATTTCTTTCGGCCATAGCTCATTTGACACGTAAATGTAATTAATAGAATCGTTAACAAATGCCTCATTTAACACATACAATGTATCTCACTCTTCTTCCATCTTAGACACATATAACCCAGAATTGTACATCCACCCCTACAGTGGGCCACCGCCAAATCACCCAAACGCCGTCAGTCATTTGTGCTAATTTAATATTATTTATCAGTAATGATTTCCTAATCCTGCTCCTAAATTTATAGTTAATTAATCTTTATATATAAATGATAGTATATAAGAGTTACGAAAGTTTACATCAATATTTACTTAGAGAAAATTTTTTTTATATTAACTCCCTAATGCACCACTACTTACGCAAACTACCATAAGCATAAACCCAACACTGTAGTAATCAACCGAATTTCAATCAACAACGCACTCCATTAGTTGTGATGCCCACACATGACATAGTTTAAGCTTTAAGGTTAAATCAACTGGTTACATTATCAGCCTAAAATGGGACACTCAACATTTGTGAATACCATATCATCAACCCTCAGTGATGACCAGAAGGGTTGATATTGCCGAATATCTAACTGCGACAAAAGTCATTTTTCTTCACCTTCATACTGATACGCATTTTACATTCACTGAGAATGTTCACAAACGGTAGCTTAATTTTTTTACCATATAAGCATCAGTTTACACCCGCTCCATTTAATGCATGTCGTTGCATGTCGTGTCGCCATAAATATTCAGGTCAGCTTAATTACACCCCCTCATCGCTATATACATACTTGGGCTATCATTACTCTGGCACAGGGGGAGAAACGTAATGTGCCTAGAGACCGTAAAAACACCTTCCTATGAACTAGATTATTTAAATCACCCTGCCTACTGTAATTCTTACTTTTCACTCTTTCCATCAATTGAATGAATTTAATATCTCCGTCATCCACCATATCTCACGCATGACTTACCCACTAGCCAACTGTAAATAATTTTTTTTTACTCCAACAATAATATTTATATTTTGCCATAGTCCAACTAGCTGTTCTGTAGTATACTAACGCATTTATCTCCAACCACTATTAAGTTATTTATCAAACCTAACTATCTAAATATAAGGCTCTTCATTGAAATATATTGTTATGTTTTATTTTGCCCACAAACACTAGTTTATTATCAACATACTCACAATGACCTATTATGTCTTTATAACTAATGTATTACTAAATGGCCAAGCAATTTATTACTAAAGGATAATAAAAGCCCCCAACTACTTAACGTCAAATCAACTTATGAAGCATGATTACAAATTTTTTAAAAATTCATACTAATACAACTAAGCATAGCCGCTAACCCACTGTATTTGATTTAATGTTTCTTACACCATATTTAAGTAAAATTTTAATTATATTTTATTTATTGTTTCCTACTAATTAATTCCAATATTTCAATCATGTAAAAATCTATTTAAGGAAATCGGTGCTTGTTCTTCATTTCTCTGTCACAGTTTAGCAGAAGCTATATTTGGAACTCTTTATTCCCACTTTTGTGTCCACTTCAACGTATATTTATCAGATATATTCCTTTTACCATACAAGTTTTCATTAATCCGAACAGTCATGCCTTGCTCCTTTGGGAAAAAATACTAATAACTCTTTATGTTCCACTCTTTCCTTTATAGCTATCGTGGATCTTAATGGCTTCATCCAATGGGTCCGCCAATGGAACTGTTCATTGTGTAGACAACATTGACTTAAATTCATACAGGAGGTTTTGGATTCTACTAGATCCTCAAAGGGTACTCATCTTTGATTATTTACTAACCTTTTACTTTGTTCTTGGATTATTCTTAAAAAAATGTTCAATATACATAAAGTATACTTCGTAACTTGCGATTACATCATTAAGTGACAATGACACGTCAACGTTGACTCTCTTATTTACATGAGGCATTTGAGTTGCCTTCCATCACTTATCGAACATTTCGGGATAGTCTAACACCTGTCTTGATTTGGAAAGATCCTAAGGATAACGTGTTTCACTTACGATTGTTCGAATACGAGATGTGTGGTTTCATTGTTGAAGGAATTCATGCGCTATTACAACTTTATGGGATAACTACTGCAGCACGGGTGGAGGGGCACTATGTGGGTGAAAGCTTATTTAACATCCAACTTTTCGATCCTAACATGTTTCCTGTTAACCCACCCCAACCGCCAGTTATAGTGAAGTTAAATAACGAACTTGAAATTACTCCGCCTATGTTGCTGGACCAAGTACCATATCAGCAAACCCTTATAACCCCACAACATGTACTTGACAGTACTTAGTATGTTATTGATCCAGATTTGGACTTTGAAAATTTCACAAACATACCATTAACTCCATTTGTAGAGGATAATATCATTATTGACCAATTACCAATCCCCGTTAATCCTGTCAACGACAACATAGTCCCCTACCCACATTTTAATGGGATACCCTTGTTCAACATGCAGCCTTAGTTGATGCAGCGCATCACCCAGTTTTTGTTAACAAATGGAGGCGGTGATGATGTTCATCGATGTGAACGAAAGATCGGTAAACACCACTTGAAAGCGTATGATTTGGTGTGTAATGTGTCGTTATTTTACACAAATCCCATAAAGATTATTTCTCCCATTCACTACACTATTTTGCTCATCTGTTATAACCAAATTTCAAATTTTTTTGTCAACGATCCCGTCTCAAGGACTTCCTGCTGCATTTGCTTTCAAAGCATTCCCAAGTCGGCGGACCACTCTCCATGTTGTTAGCACTCTTAGTTATAGATATAATATGTATCTTCGCTGGACTCCAAGACGTCGGAATGAGGTTTACTTGTCAAGAGGATGGAAAAGGTTCATTGATGAACACAACTTGAGTATTGGCAAAACCATTATCATGAAGGTCCCTGATGGTATAGAGGACGTTATGCTTACTCACGTTCCTACTTAGGGCGGAAGATGCCATATCAATCGTTTGATATATATATATATATATATATATATATATATATATATATGTGCAAATGCAATTCCGACAAACTATCAACTGCGTTTACACATAAGCAGCTGTAACAAATATCTCCCAAGTTTGTGTGCTCACCGTTTGTCAGTAGGTGTTATTTTGTGCGCCGGTGTTATTAGGTTGTAAGTCGCATAGTTATTTCACATTTAACCATATTGTAGGGTATTTTAATTGGTCAACCACCAAGCGTAATTATAAAATGATATATAATATGAGTATTTGAATCCTTATTATAATTCGTAACAATTTTTCCCCACAATGCATTTCAACAATTCAAATAAAAAATTTTATTAGTTTTGGTGAATTTATTCGTGATTAAACCAAACTAATGATGTGGGGCGATTATTTTCGGGCTACACGGGACAAGCTAACCTTGTAAGTTGCACAAACACCAGTGATGTAGTAATTACATTTTAAATGGTTGATTAAATATGTCACTGATTTAAACTGGGCATTATATGGACCACGATTTAATTCATGTCGAAAGACTCTAATAGTAATGGATCCTACACAACAACATAAGAATTACTGAAACGTGCATGGCGATAAACCCTTACATTGGGGGTATACCTCTCGCATGAACCTTTTTTACTTATTCATATCTATTAATACCAACAAATTATAGTTTAAGATCCGGATTAAAAATATATTTGCAGCAACTGCAAATTACTGCTATTGTTTCTAAGTACATATATCACCACTTATAATTATTTTGACCCAACTCAAATAAGCAAAAAGGTTGGATGAGCAAGGTTGATCAGCTGTAACATATATCACCCACCTTTGATGAGTTTATTCACATTCTATGCTCAACATATAATGATCGTATCGTAGTGGCGAGTGAATTTTGGGATCTTCGTTCATCATAAAAGACTGGGTAATCTCCTGGCCAAACAATATTATCCTGTTCGTACGTATTATACCAGATGTTCATTGTAGTTTTTCTTTTATTATACGTTAAGGGAGATTCTAAATTTGGCCTAAAGAATAAAGTGGTGTTTCACTTCTAGATAATTCTGCTATATTATCATAATACTATATTGATCATAAAATCCGAAGTCAATCTTTATAATAGATCCATTTTCACTTGGTTTGTCCTCAAAATCATTATTGTAATTGTCATGCCATAAAAAATTCTGGCCAAAAATATTATTTCATGAGTTAGTATAACTGGTTTTTTTATTGTTCATTTTGTCTGACTCCTTAATTTTTTAGATATTTAACATGATGTTAGTCTTAGTAGGAGATTTTTAAATGTTCGTAGCACTCATAGCATGTTCTTCTTAACATCAATTTCTTATTCGGGCAAAGTCACCGTCTGTTATATTACACTTGGGTCCATCTCATCACAATATTAACGAGTTGTTAAGTTTTACATATATAAAAGCATACTTTAGGATCATGGTATTGGTGCTCATGCTGTCAAGAACTGAATCAATAGAATTGAAAACACAGTGCACTCCTTTTCTCCCTAATGCTATTATCACCAGATATAAATTATGTGGTGAGCTGAAGTCAACTCCGAATTTTCGCCTTCATTTACATGTCATTTGTCTGTTCTCTAACACTTTACACATAAAAAAAAATTGCGCATGACATTTCCCATGTACTAATTTAATTTGCATGCATTTCCATGTACGCATGTAATACTAACATGCAAATCAGATGTGGTAGCGATGTGTTCTACCGTCCAAAAAATAACATTTTATTCATGTCCATAAGCCTCAACTGATAACCAGGACAATTACCACATACGCCTTGTATATAAATAAGGGTTCATTCTGATTATTTCTCCGCAAACCCGACAAAGCTTACATATTAATTCATATATTGATACAATTCTACATCGCATTAAATAATAGTCAGCAAAATATTTTAATCAATATTTGTACCAATAAACACTTAAGGTTACATGGCTTCCAGGTGTGATTCCATAACCGATCTGACACTAACTAATTCATCCAAAGTCGTCAAATTAAAGCTTTGTATCATTCATCTTTGGTTTGTCCCTAAGTTTACTGCAAAGCACTTAATACATGCATTGGAGATGGTGGCCGTCGATGAGAAAGTAAGTGTTCTTCACAAAACGATAATGTTTTTTCCATTACATACTACCTAAAGAGCTGTTGCATATAACTTTACCTAACATTGTACCAGGGTGATCGTATCCAATTAATTGTAAGGACTCCAGAGGTTATGATCTTTCAAAAAGAACTCATTGAAGGTAATGCTTATTTTATAAGCAATGTTGAACTAGGTGAAAACGACGCCAGATTCCGACCAACTACGCATCCATACAAGGTCTTTTTTAAGAAAGATACTCAAATCAGAAATATTCAGGACTCATCAATACCGTTAACCGCATTCAGATTTATGTCTAATAACGAAATATTGCAGTCTCATAAAGAAGATGATCATCTGATTGGTAATTAATTTTTAAGAAATATATCTTTGTTAAAGCTGCTTTTCATCACTATCATCATTACACGAACTTTATTTTGTTTTTTACTTTTCAAATCAGTTATGGTTATGCTATTTTACTTTCAATGTGACAGATGTTATTGGTGTCGTCGTTGCAAAAGGTAACTTAAGAGAATTTTTGAAGGGTGCGACATCTTCTCACTATATTAACCTTGACTTGGATGACAGAAGGTCAATTCCATATATCCTCCTTATGCATATATAAGATGGCCTCTCTTGTCACTACATTATATGTACATATACTTATATGTATTATTTTAAGCCCGTATTCAATAGAACCTGACATCAATATTATTATTTTATAATTACATAGTGGTGATCAAACCATACGATGTACACTATGGGAAAGTTATGCCAAACAATTCATTGCTCACTTAGATGAACATCCATCACAAGATTATGTGCTAATTCTGCAAATGGCGAAACTGAAGTTCTTTGATGGAACCTATAAATCGACCTTGATTTTTTTTAAAATGTCAATATTATACATAACATAAAATATACTATTTGTCTTCAATTATTACTAAATACATTAATCCACAGGTAAAATGGGTGTGTCAAACACTAATTACACATCGCGGATATATATCAATGACGATATACCTGAAATCATAACTTTCAATGAAAGGTTCGTTTATAGATGTCATTCTATCTCATACATGTTCATATGTGGTAACTGTTTGAGATGTAATTTAGCTTGTATTCATTTGGATACTTTAGGTGAATTTTAACTACCTAACACATTAAATAATCACATAGGCTAGGCGGCTGTGAAGACGGGTCCATGACACAAATTTCACAGCTAGAAAGTCATCAAGAATACTCACTTGACCACGATTTGCTTCACGCCATGACCTATTTGCCATTGAATGATTTGAAGGAACCCATGGAGGTATTCGCACTAAAACAAAAATCTATATTTCAAACACTTACTCTGTATATGATTTTAATTTAAACCTATTCCACCGAAAAAAAACGATGCACAATTGTCACCATTAGAACTGTTAAGCATATTGAATACCCCAACAGTTGGTGGTACAAGGGGTGTAAGAACTGTTATAGAGCCCTTGAGCAACACCTTGAAAATTTCTACTGTAACAAATGTAATCAGTTTTCTAAGACATTTGTTCCATGGTAACCTCTGTCTTTCATGTTATATTTAAGTCGGTATTGTAAGTAGCTATTACGAAAAAAAAACATGGACCCATTTTTCAGCATATTGTCAAAGTTTGTTGGTTTCTTTTATCTGGTATAGTATAAGATTGCGCGTGATTGATGACACATCTTCAATGATGTTTATGCTGTACGATCGAGAAGCCTCCAAATATTTAGGTATTACGACATCAGACCTAAGGGCACATTACATTAGTCGGGTAAATTTTGCGAAAAAAGCGGTATAAGGATTTATTTATGGAGATGATTAATATTTCATCGGTTATGTATTTAATCTTATTCAATTTAATTAGTTTCTTTTCCAAATTGAAGACTTCTCAAAATAATCCAGTGCCGGTTGAAATTGAATCGCTCAAGGACAAGAAGTTTTTGTTTAAAATCAGTGTCAAGGTTGACAACATAAATTCAATACAGCCTAATTCCATTGGAATCGTTAAACTATGTCAAGATCAGAATATTATTGATGCTTTCATTGACAAGTACAAGCTTGACGAGGTTGATTTTGCATTCCATCAAACTTATTGCATCATAATAATATTCACACGACATACCTTAAGCAATAACTTAACTGTTTTGTGAGTAAAAAACTGCAGATCAGCTATCACGACGACGTGCCAGACATAGCAAGTCTTCAATTCGAAGTCGGGTCAAATATCATGGTACTGTTATATAGTCATTTCTTCGACTTTAATTATCCAACGTGATCGTTACTACGCTTTCGCAACAACACTTTATATGATTGTCTCAAATTACTCACTTCTGTAAATATTAATTTGTCTTTTTTGACCCAGGAGGACTCATCCGAGACGACAACAATGGCCGATTCAGCTCCTCAAAAGACAATTTCGACAGACCCCTGGATTGCATCGCCATCTGGAGGAGCTGAACCAATTTCGATTGGTTCATCATCAACGAAGTTACGGAAGGTCATCAAGAAAGAGAAACTGAGTTAGAGCTGCTTTTGCGCTCCATATTGTCCGAATAAATTGTAATGGCTTATCTTCCAGAATGGTTATACCAGTTTTAATACCAGTTCCTCTATGTAACAAGGACATGGTTGTTTTTATAGCTTCATGATGCTTTCATTTATGTGTTGGCCTAATATGATGTTTGTTTTTTTTTAAGAAAGGTGTGTTTAGCAATCGTAATTATGTTTCTGCTTTCTGGAATAAGAACTCTATCAGTCATATCTTATGTAATATGTGTTCACGCCGGGTTATTAAGCATCATTTCGAACTATATTATATTGCGCATTTTTCTCACCCCCCCGAGATATAACACTATGAACATTCTTAGGTTAGTAAATAATCTTTGAGCTATGAATTCATTAAGGTATCCATGAATCAATAATACACCGTTCACCACTTCGTTGCTGGAACATGACATGGATTTTTGTCAGCACGATTTTGCGAATACTCCCTCCATGTTAGTACAAATATAGAGTTAGGTTATTGGCCCAAAGTTATGTCAAATATTTACGTTTCAATACGTTTCAGTGAGTAACTTACAATCGATTCCAACAGATGTAGAGTCAATTGTCCATCTGATTGGAACGTGACGTAATCAAAGGGTCAATGCTTATACTTGGATCAATAACGTTTCCAAAGATACTTGGATTTAGCACGACATACCCCAACAGTTGGTGGTACAACATGTGCACAAAAACGATTTAGCACGTCTAAATAGTGACTAACACGTGCATTTAAAGGGTCAATGCTTATACTTGGATCAATAACGTTTCCAAAGATACTAAATTCACCCTATTTATCCGTTAATGTAAACAATTGGTATATCGACTTGTTCTGTTTTAAGTCCACATAATCACTGAAATTGTAAATAACTTAGTATATGTAGTATCTTATTTATAACTAGACATGGCTGAGTCTTACTGGCGATTTAAAATAACTAATATTTTATTTATTCCAAATATTTTCATTTTATGGCATGACATATGTTTGTTATTATTCTCCCTGATCCTGGTCCATATTTACTTATTTATTTAACTTGGATCATTGAGTATATTTAATATTATTCAGCATGGTCATTATTCAACAAATTAATTGCCGAAATTAATCAACATTTAGTCACTTCGACCTGCAGGTGTACTCCATGATTATATATCAACATGATGTCTCTCATCAAACCAATATTTACAGGTAATTTACTGTGATCCATTGACTTAACATTTCCGCTTCTGCTTTTCATAATATCAAAGTTTATATGCGATTAATTATGTAAAACTATATATGTACGTAGTTTTGTATCCAAATCTATATATTAATACACATATAAAAATATCTTTAAATTCTATGTGTATTTCTATGTACATATAATAAAAAAGTATGTTTCGTTAATTGTAAAACAGTTTCACGAGAATCCACAGTTTATTGGTTTATGGTATAAATCATGTACGGTGATAACAGGTGCATCATGGTGGAAAACAAAAGGTCTTCATTACTTCACCAACAAATCTATGTCAACGCCAACAATCCTCCATGCTTTAAAGTCTATTGTCCAGACACAACTACACAAACAAATATAGTGAGCCATTAATACATTTGCATTAGATTACTATGTCAACACCTGAAATGTGTACACCACTAGTAGATGCAGTCAAGGGTTACGTTGTCGGGTGATGGTATTGGTATACCTGTAACACACTAATAACAACATATTAAAAAGGGAATACATGTCTTCATTGGCTGAGTAAAAATAATACCGCCACATATAAATTTTCAAACCAAAAATTTGTGTAAATGGCGGGGTAGCCAAAATCATATTCGACATTTTCTTTTTAAAAGGGGGCATATACGGTAACTTTTTTCACCATGTGGTTGTCAATATATGAGCTAAACCTCAATTTTTTCATATGTATATTGTCAATTAAGCTGTCTGGTACTCATTTTTTTTTTGTAGTCGGCCATCAGTCTTTATTGGCCTCCAGCAACCCGTTCACTTTCATCAGCATTGTCGTCGACATTCAATTAGGTAGAGTACATGGGTAAGCGCCGTTCTCCAGATTCTACTGTGGCCAGAAGGGAACGATATTTTAAGCTACGGGATAAGCAGGCCCAGAATGGTTCTTCTCCATTCGCACTTAGACACTTCAAAAGGCTTTTATATGATAAAAGTCCAGGTAATCTCTTTACTATACAGTTACACACAAGTTGCCTACCTCGATGCTGGTAACAAAGTAATTCATGCATAACATTTACTTCATGTAACATTTAGGTGGACCAAGCAGAGTGTCCCCCTCTGGTACCAAGGACCAGGAGCATGCTGCTTTTGATTTAATTCAGTACCGACCGACAAAGCAGCTTATGTACGATCAAAAGGTGATATTGTATTGAACGTTGCTTCCAGTGGCATTGCAACTTTGCTGCTTCCTAACGGAAGAACAACGCATTCTAGATTTAAGATTCCACTAATTGTTAATGAAGACTCCATATGTAGCATTAAATAAGGTTCTGCACACGCAAAATTGTTGATGAAGGCCAAATTAATAATATGGGATGACCAAAAGGTGATATTGTATTGAACGTTGCTTCCAGTGGCATTGAAGACTATTTCAGCCTATGTACGATCAAAAGGTGATATTGTATTGAACGTTGCTTCCAGTGGCATTGCAGCTTTGCTGCTTCCTAACGGAAGAACAACGCATTCTAGATTTAAGATTCCACTAATTGTTAATGAAGACTCCATATGTAGCATTAAACAAGGTTCTGCACACGCAAAATTGTTGATGAAGGCCAAATTAATAATATGGGATGAAACCCCTATGTTAAGCAAATACTGTTTTTGAAGCACTGGATAAAACTTTGAGGGATATCATGAAGAACACTGTTGAATATAATGAGAATTGTCCATTTGGTGGAAAAGTTGTGGTGTTGGGAGGTTATTTTCGACAAATATTACCTGTAATACCCAGGGGAAGTAGACAAGATGTTGTGTTGTCATCAATTAATTCATCATATTTGTGGCCAGAATGCAAAATAATTACCTTGACAAGAAACATGCGATTGAGTACTGGTTCAAATGAGCATGAAATAAATAGTATACAGGAATTTGCGACATGGTTGTTGCGTGTTGGAGATGGTTTAGAAGGGGATTCCACGGATGGTGAATCAATTATAAAAATTCCACATGATATGATTATTCCACAAGGTATTAACCAACGAAACAAATTGATTGATTTTGTGTACCCAGATATTTTGGCTAACTACAATAATTTGGGATACTTCAACGAAAGATCCATTTAGGCCCCAACATTGGCTGACGTTAACGAACTTAATAGTACAATAATGGGTATGCTTCCTTGTGTTGAGGTTGAATATCTCAGCTCAGACTCAATTTGTATTGACGAAGGAAATATGGAGGCTGAACTTGGTGCATTCTCAACTGATATACTAAACTCAATTAATTGCTCTGGAATTCCACCCCATAAGCTTATACTGAAAGAAGGCTCACCTGTTATACTATTACGAAATGTAAGACCCCAAAATCCTAATCATGCTTTAATCGGAAGGATTTAGTGAAAATCGCTTCAATCAAGGCATAATTGGGATATATGTGTATTAGGATGTATTTTTGACATGTATGATTGACTAAATATGTGTTATGTGTACTATGTGGAAAAAATGTGCATTAGATGTGGTAAGTGCATTGCATAAGGTTGAGAAGTTGGTATAATACAAAATTGAGTTAAGAATGATGATCTAGGTAGGAAATTTAAGAAATAAATGGTAATTCTAGTAAGAGTATGTTTGCACAAGTGTATTAGTACTACTAGGAACTGTTGGTAAAGGTTTGGAGTGAGTTAGATGCATTTTAGGAATTTTTTGAGTATGTTGCTTGCTGCTACTGTCATGTATCAGTACTCATCGCTAGCGGCCAGCTTAGCTCGCTAGCGGATGAGTCGGTAGAGGTCCCTCGCTAGCGACCGCGAAACACGTGCTAGCGACCAGCTCGATGACAGAACAGCATTTCTGCAAAATTTTGCATTTTTTTCAAGCCCCTCATCTTTTAATAATTGCTCCTTACTCCCTCCGTCCCTAAAACCCTTCCCTCACCCTGAAGAAAGCTCATTTGTCATCAGAAACTAAAATCTAAACCTCAAATCCTCTAAAACACAACTCTCTCAAACTCCATAACCATTAAACTTCATAAACCTCACCACAACTCCACCCAAAACTCAACTCACTCAAAGACCAGCCCCATATTCGAATTCCTCACCTCATTCCCTTCATTTTGGACCGAACATATATCATCAGAGGCTCTAGGATCATCTCTATCATCATCAAAAGTTAGTTAGAGTGTTAAGCAAGTAGCTCAAGGAAGAACAAGGTGATTTTAGCATTAGAGGGCAAAACTACAAGAGGTAGGGGTTTAGATTTATGTTATAGTATGTATTTGTGTGTTTCCTTGCATAAAGATCGGTTAGAAATCATTATATGCTCGAATATGTTTGCTATTCTGAAACTGGTATGGATGCAGAGTCGTGACACGCGATAGCGACCATACATTAGGCGCTAGCGAGTGGTCGTGCGATATTGGACGCTAGCGGCCATAGAGGACGCGCTAGCGGCCATCTCGCAGAATTCTACAGAATTGTTTAAAAATGCTGAATTTTGTGATTTTGCATATTAATGATTTCTAACCCTTTTCTGAGGATCTAAACTACTGTAACAAGTTTATTATATATGTTTAAAACAGATAATGGTGATTATGAAAAGAATCAAGCAAATTAAAAAGAAAATGACATGTAGATGCAATTATGTGCAAAATGATATGTTTTCAAGTGAGTTATGAAATAAGCATGTTATGAATAATTTATACTTAAATTCCAGAATAAGATATTCAGTTGTGTATGTGCTTACATATTGTAAGGCTATTGCAAGTCAAATTATGATAATTTGAATATGAAAGAAAGACAATAGTAGATCAAGTAAGCAATTGTAACCTTCGGTCACTAGTGTCGTCAGTAAGGGAGGATTGGCAACCTCGGTCACTGACATCATTGGTAAGGAAAGGTGAGAAACCCCTCTTTCCCCGTGTGTCTAGCAGAAACTAGAGAGATATGAGCTCATAGTCTTGGGATTTGGTGATGTGGAGGTAGAAAGAGATAAGAGGGTTAGTGCCAATTCAAATAAATGTATAATATGCACCTATCAAGGATGAGTCTATGTATATGCACTAGTCAGAAATTAAATAAGTAGTGGTGTTTTCAGATTTATACATAATGCATACATATTAATCAAGACGCATATAAGTAAGACACTCCGGATATAAATTGATTTACGAAATCTCCAATAAAGTAGATCTTGCATATTACACTATTTTTATATTAAACCGGAGTGATCCCCCTACTGAGTCCGTGGAGCTCACCCTATTCCACCATTTTTGTTTTAGATACAGACAGGGGTGCCAGTACATCTACAGGTTAAATGCTTCGGAGCATATATGGATTCAGAGCTTGGATTCCCGAAGACTTAGGATATTAGCTTTACTTTCGTTTATGCCTTGTATTTATACTTTGTGACTTTTGTCATTTTTTTGGGAACCTTTAAGTGAGTTATAAGTGACTGTACAAGCTTGTGATTTTCTTAAAAGTTCCACCACTATATACTAGTACTATTTATGATATTATATGTATCCCAGATATTGTAGTATGATATTTATGTACATGTGGGCCACCGTTGTGTATTCTAATGTTATGTATTTGTAATGAGTAGTTTGAGTAGTTCCTTAGAATGATATATTTATTCATATCAGTTAAACCGCACAAGCCGAGTTTTTAAACTTCCGTTTCTTTTGAAAAATAAATCGGCCCTATTTTCCGCGTATTATTACTTCACTCAAATTTAATCTCTGAAACAAGATGTTAATTTCCGATAATGAACTCAACATGACTTAAGCATAAAGAGGTAATTATTAGGGTGTTACACGAAACATTGATCAATCCAATGGATTATGTAATGGAACAAGACTACAACTTAGGAGACTAGGCACCCATGCAGGGACGGAGCTATAGGGGGCAGTGAGCTTTTTGAAAAAAAATTAAAAAAAAATTTATATAATATAATTTAAGATTTTATTAAAGATCTAATGTATAATAAATGGATTAGACCAAATATAATTGTAATCCAAAATTTCAATGATTTTAATATATGATTTGATTTAGATTTTTCAATAAATAAATTATTTCATCTATTAGGATATGAAAATTATTTAGGATTCATTCACACTTACCTATTACACAAGACTAAAAATAAAGAACCTGTGTAGCAGCTATCATCGTTGTATGAGAAAACAAAACGTTGGGCAAGGGTGTAACCGCAACAAGAACAGGAGGTTGCTACTAAATTGTGATAGATAAAGTGGTATCTTTCATCTTTATTAACATATCACTCACCATACTCATCAATTATTTTATATTATTTTGATAATTGGCAAAACAAATGCACATTGCCTCACTGGTCAATTGGTCATGGACGAAAGTCTCAAATTTTTTGTTTACTTTTTATGAAATTGTGACTTTGTGAGTCATGACATATTGACTCATGAATTGCTTTTATTTAATTTTTTATTATTTTTATGTAGAAATTTTGTTAAAATATAATATAATTTATATTTAGAAATTTTGGTTAAGGTATAATTGTGACTTGTGAGTCTCATAAAATTTTGTTATAATTTTGAGTTTCTTGAACATTATTGAAATACTACTTTTTGTAATTTTTAATTTTGTTTCCATTTCAATTTTACAGAACTATTAGACAGGGATTTTCAGTATGGGAAAACCTGTTACTCTTGATTTATACTTTAAGAGAAAAACCACTCAAAATCCTGGAATTGGTGAATCATCTTCCAACAACATATCAACTCCACAATTGACAATGGATGAGCAACAACAATAAAAAATTTCAAGAGTTGAAAAAGAGGTTGATGTTTCTCTGCTTGATAGAGATCCGGGAAAACGTCTTCCAATTTGGAAATATCCAGTTGATCAGCATGATAAAATTCGAAGATTTTATATAAATAGTGGACCGTATCAACCTATCTTGACCAAGTATCCAGCTTCAGGCAACACTAAACTTCGTCGGTTTCAATCGTCATGGTTTTTAAAATTTCCTACTTGGTTAGAGTACTCACTTGAAAAGGATGCAGCATTTTTCCTACCATGTTATTTATTTAGTAATGATTCTGGGAATCGGAATGATGGAAAAGATGCATTTACAGATAAGAGATTTCGAGCATGGAGAAAAGTCAGTGGAAAGTATTGTGCTTTCCTTACTCACATGGGATCTTCACCTAATTCCCCACACAATGTTTGTGTTAAGTGTTGTGATGACTTGATGCTTTAGTCTCAACATATAGAAAAAGTCTTCAATAGGCAAAGTGAGCAAATCATTGCAAATAACCGTTTGCGCTTAAAGACTTCTATTATGGCTGTCCGATGGCTCACATTTCAAGCATGTGCTTTTAGAGGTAATGATGAAAGTATTAACTCATTGAATCGGGGCAATTTTATTGAATTGATAGAGCTTTTGGCTTCTTGTAATCCAGAGATTTCTAATGTTGTCCTTCAGAATGCTCCTGGAAATGCTCAATATATATCACCTGGCATTCAGAAAGAGATCTTGCATATTTTTACTAGAAGGATACGCGTCACTATTCGTCAAGAGATTGGTGAGTCTAGATTTTGCCTAATTATTGATGAAGCTAAGGATGAATCAAAAAGGGAGCAAATGTCTGTTGTTTTGAGGTTTGTCGACAAAGATGGATGTGTTCAAGAGAGATTTTTTGATCTTGTACATGTTTCAGATACATCATCAATGACTTTGAAAAAAGAAATAGATGGTGTTCTTTCACGCCATAATCTTAATATACACAACCTTAGAGGACAAGGATATGATGGGGCAAGTAATATGCGTGGTGAATGGAATGGATTGCAAGCTTTATTCTTAAAGGATTGCCCTTATGCATATTATATTCATTGTCTAACTCATCGTTTGCAGTTAGTACTGGTTGCTGCAGCTAGAGAAGTTAGTCCGGTTCATCAATTTTTCACAAAGCTAGCATTGGTTATCAATATAATAACTGCTTCTCCCAAAAGGAATGACCAGTTGAGGAATGCTCAAATTTTGAATATTGCAAATCAAGTTGCTAATCAAGAGATTCAAACAGGAACTGGACTTAATCAAATAGGCACTCTACAACGGTCGGGAGATACTAGATGGGGCTCTCATTTTAATTCTATTAGAAGCTTACTATCCATATTTGGAGCTACTTGTGAAGTGCTTCAGAAGATCTCTAAAGAAGGTAACTATTCTCTTCGAGGTGATGCTGATGCTGCATATGATGCTATTAAATCATTTGATTTCATATTCTTTTTGCATCTTTTGAATGATCTCTTGGGAATCAGTCATGATCTTTGTCAATCTTTACAACGTAAGAATCAGGATATCTTAAATGTTATGACATTAGTATCTACCACCAAAAGGTTGATTCAACAAATGAGAGAGTCAGGATGGGAGAAGCTTCTAAATGAAGTTATATCATTTTGTGGGAAACATAAAATTGATATTCCTAACATGAACACCCTTTATGTTCTTGGAAGAGGTAGATGTCGTCCAAATATGGAATATGTTTCAGTTGAACATCATTATCGAGTTAATTTGTTTCTTGCCACTATAGACACACAATTGGAAGAAATGAATAGTAGATTCAATGAAAATACTATGGAGTTGCTAAATCTTAGTGCTTCCTTAGATCCCAGGGATAATTATAAATTGTTGAATGTTGATCATATATGTGAATTGGCAACTAGATTTTATCCTGATGATTTCATCGAGCATGAAAGGATACATCTTAGAATACAAGCACAACACTATGAGCTTGATGTGCCCCAACATCCCAACTTGAAGCATGTGTCAACAATTTCTGAGTTATGTCAAGAATTAGTGAAAACGGGAAAATCTCAGACTTATTACTTGATTGATCGTTTGCTTCGTTTGGTATTGACTCTTCCTGTTTCAACTGCTACAAGTAGTGAAAGGTCATTTTCAGCTATGAATATTGTCAAGAACAGACTGAGAAACAAGATGGAAGATGATTTTTTAGCTGATTGTGTAACACCCCGATTTTCATTAAGTCCTAATCGAGGGAAATTAAGGGTAATTGACCTTGGTTAGAATTTAATTAAGTTTGGGTGGATAAGTTTCTTCTAGTAAATCATTATGTGTTTTGTGATCTAAGTGTATGTATAAGTGTTATACGATCTATGTGTGTGTATTTCATGTTATGTGGCTTAAGCGTATGGATATGTGTATGCATTGTATGTTATGTGATTTATGTGTTTATGTGTATGTTTTTGATGATGGTTGAGGTTAGGGGTGATATGTAGAGGTTATAGCACGAGTCAGGACGTTTTAGAAGTGTTTTGGGGCTATTTTGCAGCCTAGTAATCGATTACAGAAGGCTGGTAATCGATTACACTGCACAGACTTTCGAATCTGTGCATTTTGACAGGCTGTAATCGATTACAAATTCGTGGTAATCGATTACAGACTGCGCAGTAAGGGTTTTTAGTGCGTTTTAAGTTACGTATGGGCCCCACAATAACTCCAAACCATATATAACCGAGCCACCACGTGAGAAACCCTAATCTTCACTCCAGGAACACTCCAAACACTCTCTCTAATCCTTGTGCCTCCATTGTTCTTTCTCTCTCTCAAGAACTCAAAGCCATAGTCATTCCAAACCACGAAACTCACATCAAATCTTGCCCGTTCACGAAACCGATCACATATTTGTAATCCTCACACCAAGATACACCCTTCTACCATTGCAATTCAGCAATAGGATTCGTATTCATCGATGTACCATTCGTGGGTCTAGAGAGAGAAAGCTAGAACAAGGGTTTCACCGGGAAAGGATTGTCTCTACGCTTTTATTTGAATTTCTTCAAGAGGTAGGGGTTTTAGGCATTCTTTATTCTCTGTAATTGCATGCTTGATGAGGTGTTTTTGATGAGATTATTGTTGTTGTTCATTTTTCCCGTTAGGGTTCATGAAAGGGTTATGTCTTACGAAATTAATTTCAAAGGAAATGGGTTTTATCAATTGAAAAGTGTTTCTAATCATGTTTTATTAATGAGTTTTCATGAACCTATGTTTTCTATTGATTCGGATGATTCTATATTAAAGTTTTAGCCATTGGCTTGTGAAAAACGTGTTTTAGAAACTCTAGAATATGAGTTTTCGCGTTCGTAATCGATTACAAGAGGTTCGTAATCGATTACGAGCTGAGAATTTCCAATCGCGAGAAAACATGGCTCTCTGGTAATCGATTACAAGGTCTGTGTAATCGATTACTGTAGTCGATTACAGCCCCGTTGTAATCGATTACAGCACTGCAGATTTTACGAAAATTAACTGTTTTGACCCTTTATGTACCCTAATGCGTTCTACGACTTGTATAAATGTTATATATGATTTATGCATGATTTATATATGATAATATGAGCTATAAAATATGTTTATATGTATTTATAATATAAAAGTATGATTGTATGATAATGCATGTTATATATGATTCATGTATGTTCATTATGTAATGTTACTAGTTGTATGTATATTTAATTGCTATGATGTATATATAATTATTGTATGAGATGTTTACTATGAATGATTACATGATGTGTATGCTAGGTAATGATATATACATTGTGATGAAACGCTCTAAATGAATTAACTCTGTCATCCGGTAAAGGTTAAAAGATGTTCTGAAAGATACTCTGATGCTCTGAAATATCTCTGTTAACTCTGAAAGATTTGTGATAATTAAAAGACGTTCTGAAAGATCTCTGATACTCTGAAAGATTAAAATACCCTGTAGCCTTCAGCTTGTGATGAGTGTTGTAGGGACGGGTGGCATCCTCGGCTGCAACTCCTTCACTTGAGGAAGGTGAACTGTACCCCCTCTTCCCCGTATGTTTTAGGATGAGCTCATACCTAGGGGCCGGATTGTAGGAGTAAGGATGGGAGGGAGGCTTTGTCATGTCTGACAGCTTCAAAGTAAAAGTTAATGATAAGATGCTCTGAAAGAAAGTTCTGATATATGTTCTGATATGTTCTGTTGATGTTTAGAAGCACATAGCGCACTACACAAAGACCTCTAATTATTGTATGTTATATGAATTAATAAAATGGACAAGATGCACTTAGGTAAGACGTTCCGGGGAAAGATTGATTTTCAACTTATATCCGAATCAAACTCATTCATGCTTCACTTATTTTATAATTAAACCCGGGGCGGCTTCCTCTATTGAGTCACTTCCCAGTGCTCACCCTATGTTTTTCCCACCTTTTAGAGGAGCAGACAGAGCAGGATGTCGGAGCACACGAGGAGCCCGTGCAGACTTAGTTTATGATATAGTTCCCTAGATATCAGAGACATGTTTTACTTCCTTATCAGATGTTATGACTTTTATGCTTCCGCTACGTTTATTTATTTATTATGTTTTCTGAGTCCGAACCTTTGTTAGCCGGCAGCTATTTATTTACTCGTATTTATGGTGGAATCTCATAGGTCACAGTTTTTGGCTTATGGGGTGAGACCTAGTATTTATTTCATGTTTGTTACTTGATAAGAGTTATCTATATGATGAAGTATTTTTAGTAGATGTTTGTATCGCTTATTATTATCGTTGTACTTATGCGCAAGGCCCTTATTTTCTATACCGCAAACGATTTTTAAAATTTACTCCCGCCTATTTTCCGCGTATTATATTTTAAAGATAAAGATAAAACATGATAACAGGAGGTAACCCTTATGAAATGACCTAAAATGACTTAAGCGTTAAGGGCTATCTAGTAGGGTGTTACAGATTGTTTAGTAACTTGTGTTCAAAGGAAAATCGCTGAAAAGTTTGACACTGACTCAATTATTGATGAATTTTATGATATGAAGGAGCGTCGTGCTCAACTTCGATAGAGGTATGATATATTTAATTTTTGAACTTATAATTTTTTACATAATTATACTATTTTTTTTATGTTTATAATTTTGGCCCCCTCATCACTTTAATCCTGGATCTGTCCTTGCACCCATGTTATAGAATGCACCGTAATCTCTGGTACCAAAATTGGTGAAATTGTACTCATACCGAGGCTAAATATGATTCCTTCAAACAAATCTGTGCCCATACGCTTCCAACGGAGACAATTTCCCCTTATTACTTGTTTCTGCATGACTATCAACAAGTCCCAAGGTCAAACGCTTTCAACTGTTGAATTATTTCTCCCAAACCCCGTGTTCTCACATGGTCAGTTGAATGTTGCGTTGTCTTGAGTCAAGACAAAGGCAGGGATAAAGATTCTCATAGAAAACCATGAAACGCTTGAAGCTGAGTGCACCATCAATGTTGTGTTTCGAGAGGTTTTTGAGAATTTAAATCAAACACAAAGGCCAGCTTAATGGCTAAATACTCCAAAATGTATACTATAATAGAAAACACTTCCATTTTTTATAAATTAATGCATTTTTTTAAGTCTTATCCTTTGCGATATTTACTAACGAAACGGGAAAGTCAAATAATAATTTTTGTAAATACATCAATTCCACTATTGTATATGCGGAATTAATATTATATGTAGGCAAAGTATTTAAGTATATTAACTCTCTTAAAGCACGTAATGACCTTGGTGGTCTCACAAGTTGCTGTGTCGGATGCTGACTACACACATCTCATGGACATTAGGCAATACTGTATATATTCAAACAAATGGGGTTGTTAGTTGTATCTTCCAATTCATCCAGAGGGTGAATAGCTCGTGCGTAGCACGGGTCTTTAACTAGTATTAAACATAAAAAAGACAAAAATGCATTACACATATAGATAGGTATACGTGTAAAAACTTGGATATATATTTACCATGTGTGCGTTTCCAGAATGCTACGTTTTCTTTATATGCAAAAATATTATAAGTGACTTGCGTGTGTTTTCTATTATATGCAAATTATTTTCTTTTAAGTTTTCTTTATATATATATTTCTTTATATGCAAGTGACTTACGTGTGTGGGTATATATATATACATTTATTTGTACTTGTTATTTATTATCATTAGACATTTTACTTTTTAACTTAGTGGCTTACATATGAACATTTCAACTCAATCAAACAATAATAGTTCATTTCTAATACAACTCATTATTTGTTCTTGAAGAAAACAATGAATATAATTCAATAACACATTAAGATTTAAGAACATGCATTCACATATGATCATATATCCCTACCTCAAATCTGGAAATGACTCCTAGGCTCCAAGTTGCAACTCTCTCACATCCTTCTTGATACTCTTTTTACTCCCTCTCTTATTTTTGTTTTTAAAATAAATTGATCTACACTCTCTCTTAGAAGTAAGTGTATTTAAAAGGGTGAGTTAGTGGGAGTAATTTTCTCTATAATCTAAGGAGTGGCTTAGTGGAGTGTGAGAGAGTGTGTGAATGAGTGGGTAGTTTTTTCTATAATCTAGGAAGTGACTTAGTGGAGTGTGAGAGAGTGTGTGGTGAATGGATATCTATCTATTTTGACTATTATTATTATTATTTTTCTAAACACTAAAAACTAATCCTACGGCACCTATATATATATATATATATAAATAAAAGACATAATGATGAATAAATACTTTATTATGATTTTACGTTCTCTTACAAAGTATATATGAAAACTAGTTATTATTATTATTAACTAATTAACCTTCGGTACCATACACATATCTACATATATATATATACATGACATAACAAACAAACACGTGATTACTTATTTATTTATATATATAACATGTAGATATATTTTATTTACACACAAAACATAATTTATTTTGTAAATCAACTAAATTTTATCCAATAAATAAATCAACTAAGAGCCCTAAAATTGAGGATGTTACAATTTGTTCGTATACACTTTACAAAAATAATATCGACGGTGAGTGCGTAGAAGAAATTTTTGTTGTAAATTTATTACTTGACTTTCTTTACCACAATAATTTTTATCATCTTCACCACTCATCATCACTACTGTTAGCTCCAAGAACCCTTTACCTCATCATTGAAGGTTTTGAATGATAAAATTCTGAATTAAAATAAAAGTTTTAATTTGGTTGGACTAATGGTTTGTTAAGTGTGTTCTAGGTTATAATTTACTTGATAAAATAAAAAAAGACACATCTTGACAACCATGGAACCAAAAAGTGGCAACACATTGAAGAAGAAATATGAAAATTATTTTTCATATTTTATGAAGATCAACCACATGGACATTTATTAAAAAGGGAAGGCTTTCATAAAGACTCTATGATTTCCCAAAAATCTATTTATGGAAAGTGCATGGATTTAAATAGAAAATCTCTATTTAATCATTCATGTATCTTAATATATATAATATATATATTTTCGAAATATAAGAATTAAAATAGGGAATCAAAATCAAATCTCTATTTTGAATTCTCTCTCCTAATAAAATCGAAAATTATTATTATTATTATTATTATATATATATATATATTTCGAAAATTAAATTAAAATAGAGAATCAAAATCAAATCTCTATTTTACATATTATCTTTCAAAATTTCGAAATTATTTATATATGGGGGAAATCTAGAAAGATCTTGTATGAAGAATTAAATGCAAAAGATTTAAAAATAATTATCTAGAATTTATTCTAGAATATATTTTGCATTTAAGTAACAGAATATTTTTTAGGACACTTTAAAAAGATTATGTGAGCCTCCTAAAGATTCTATATGAATCTACAAGATTCTTGGAAGATTCCATGCAGGACTAGAAGATTCTGTTGAAGATTCTACACGAAGTTAGAAGATCTCAGAAGATTCTGTCAATAATTTCAAGTCTAGAAGATTCTCGAAGATTCTGTGAAGATTCCTGAAGATTCTATCAAGATCCCGAAGAATCTCAAGATTCCAGAAGAATCCCAAGCCTCAAGATACAAGATTCAAGAATTTTCAAGATTCAATAATCAACCTTCAGAAGATTCCCTTGAAAACCATGTTTGGTGTTTTAGGATTTTCAAAAAATGAGAAATTGTGAAATCCTAATTCGTACCAACATGGAGGCACACTTGTGGAGCAAGAAAAGCTAAAAACCCTAGTCTTTCTTTCTCCAAAAGTGGCACATATACCTTGCTTGATTTAGCAAGATTGTGTGAAAAAAATGTTGAAGCAATGCACACCACAAGATCAAGGCACAATTCAAATTCAAGGGCCAAGATGAAGTTTCCTCTTTTCTAATTCTTGGTTACAAAGTTTCCATATTTAAGATCAAATAATAACCTTTGGATTAAAGGGAATTATTTGAATCAATGGCCAAGATGAAACTTCCTCTTATTTGATTTGTTTATTTTTGCAAGAGCAAATTTCAAATCATATCAAGGAATTCTCATCATTGGATCAAGAGATTACAAATTCAAATCAAGGGTGGAGATCAAGCCTATGATTTTCGAAATTGAGGCTTTCTTTTCTCTATAAATAGAAGACCTTAATGCCCAAGAATTCAAGAGACTACCCAAGCTTACAAGTGCCAAAACGTTGTCGAATTGAATCCTAATTTCTCTTCATCTTCAACCTCTAAACCTCAAGTTCTTATTTTTATTTAGGTAAAGGTTGTAATTCTTAAAAGAGTGAGCTTTTGTTGTTTATCCTAGCTTTGCTAGTTATTTCTTTGAGAGAGAAATCCTTACTTTTTGTAAGGCAAGAAGTCCTTAGAGGGTCTAAGGCAAGGGTAGAAAGTCCTTCGGTGTTGAAGGCAAGGATTGAAGTCCTTTGGAGTTGTCAAAGGTAGTTAGTCACCTAGTTGTGGTTCAAGTGAAGTCCTTTGTGGTTTTCAAAGGCAGTGAGTCACCTTGGTGAAGGTGCAGGTTGAAGTCCTTTGTGGTGTAGCAGAGGCAGGAAATTCCATCTAGTGTTGATGGTGATAGTAAACTCTCAGGTGTATCCTGGGGACTGGAGTAGGCACGTTGCCGAACCAGTATAAAATCTTTGTGTGTGCTTTCTATCTTCCCTACTCTTTTATTATTATTGTTTTTACAATTTATCATTGCATACACACATAGCATATTGCGCAATCTTCATCATCATTAGACTAAGTGTTGAAGGTTAAAGTTTTAACCTTTATCATTTAGAGGACCTTGAAAGTAAATATACTTTCAAGATCTACAAAAGCCTTGTCTATAGGCTAATTTCTGTTTATTACTAACAAACCGTTTCCGCTGTGCAAGACAAGTTTATACTTGATCTTTATTTTTACAGTAATTTTCAGAAACAGGATTTGTCGGTGTAACGTGATTCAACCCCCTTCTCACGTTTCACTACCTTCAATTGGCATCAGAGCTCGGCCTTGGGGTTGAGCACTTAACAGTGTCAAGGAAAGATTCAAGGGACCATGGAAGCAAATAACAACGCATATATTGTTGATGGAGCCTCCACCAACAGATCACCTATGTTCAATGGTGATGACTATGCGTATTGGAGAGATCGAATGACGTTGTTCATTCAATTCACAAGTCTCGACCTTTGGGACATTGTAGAAGTCGGTGAACCCTTCGGCCCAAAGAAACTATGGACTGAAGAACAAAAGGCTCAAGTGCAACAAAACAAGAAAGCTAAGTATATTCTTTTGTGCGCTTTACCTAAAGCTGAATATGATAAAATTGTGTCATGTGAAACTGTAAAGCAAATATGGGATCGCTTAGCGACCCTACATGAAGGCACAGATCAAGTCAAAGAAACGAAAATCTCCATGCTTGTACATAAGTACGAGTCGTTCAAGATGAATCAAGACGAAGACATTGATACTCTTGCAACAAGATTCTTACATATTGTTAATCAATTGAAAGTTCTTGGCAAGACGTATTCAAACGCCGAAATGGTAAGGAAGATCCTTCGAAGCCTTACTGTAAAGTGGAGACCTAAGGTCACCGCTATTCAAGAAGCCAAGGACCTAACTAAGTTAGGTCTAGACGAATTGATTGGGTCTCTCAAGACTCATGAAATCGAACTAGAAGCCCAAGAAGACTCTACAACTTCGAGACCAAGACCATTAATGCTCAAGACATCTACAACCAAGAAGACATTGAAGACTTTGAAGACAAATAAAAAAGCGCTAAAAGTTGATGACATAGAAGACGAAGAAACATAAGACAGTGAAGACGAAGACGAAGACCTTAATGAAGAAGACATAAGCATGCTCGTGCGAAAAATGTCACGAGGATGGAAAAATAAGTCCAAGACAAACTTCACTAGAAGAGACTTCACTAAGAACAAGACGAAGACCGATAACACAAAGTGTTTCGGATGTGGCGAAAAAGGCCACTTCAAGACCGACTGTCCTAAAAACAGGCAGTCAAAGAAGAAGTTCTTCAAGAAGAAAAATGCTCTTGCAGCCACATGGAGTGATAACTCCGATTCTGATGAATCTGAAAACGAAGAAACAGAAGAAGAAGCAAACATCTGCTTCATGGCAGATGCTTCATATGATACAGACTCAGAATCTGATAAAGATGAATCTGAGGTATGTATTGAAAACTCGGCACCATCGTATGAGGAACTCTCGGACCTCTATGATGAACTGTTAGAGGATTCAAAGAATCTAACGACTCATTTTCTGATAAATAAAAAAGTTTTGAAAAACCTTGAATCAGAAAATAAGTCATTAAGATCTCAAAAGGAGAAACTAGAGAGAGAATGTCAAGAACTCAAGGACAGTAAAGATAAACTGTATGAGGGCTGGCAATCTCTAGAGACAGAAGCTTCTGTGCTTGTGGAGAAGGCTGAGGAAGCCATGTACCATGCACAAAAGACTAATGCTCTTCTCCTAAAAGATCTTGAAAGAATGGTCAACGGATCTAAGATGCTTGATCTATTGTTAGGAGGTCAAAAACCTTACAAAGATCATACAGGTCTTGGATATGTTCCAGTCTTTCATGAGGATACTTTGAAACCTCCAACAGACAGAGAGCCAATTCCTACTTGTCTTTTTTGTTTTAAACACGAACACAGCAAAGAAAAGTGTCCACTTCTTAAAAAGGGAACTACCTCCAAAGCCAAAGGTGGCACATGGAAGGGAAAACCTAAAAAGACGTGGAAGTCTCAAAAGCTGAAACCAGATGCTGGAAAGGCTAACAAGAAAGGACCCAAGAAGGTATGGGTACCAAAAACCTCTCTTTATGTGAATGCAGGTACAACACTAAAGGCAAAACCACCACCTCCATGAGAAATGGTGGATACATGGTGGCTGTTCTAGAAAAGCCACACAAAGGTCATATGGGTGCCAAGGGATGCTAGCCACGTTGAAGCACTCATCAAACCTTCTTAAGCTAAAGAACCGGAATTTGTCAAGCTAAAAGAAATGTCCACGAAATTGAAGCAAATCAATGGACCTCATAATGCAGCATTTCGAGGTTCTCATGAGGAGAGAAGTTGTAGATATCGATCTTAGCTTTCCAACAAGCCAAGGATCACTCAATTCCGATGTCTACAACTCAAGATATGATGAAAACATTGAGTAGTATCACATGGACAAGCCTATTCCGCGAAAACATATTAAGAGTCAATCTCTCTACAAACATCTCTACCTAAACCCTCCTCATCTCACATTTTTGTGCATAACCTCCCCTATACCATAACACATAACCAAACTCTCACAACTCATCTCCTAACCCTCTCAAACCTCCAAACACATCACCTATACACACAATCCTCACCTTAACCTTTTCCCTTAGCTTGTCCTAACAATTTTTTTTTTACCCTCAACATTTGTTGGCAAGCATAAAAAATCACAAAGGTGAAACCTTTTTGGTCAAACCAGGTTCATGGATACCAAAGATTGAAACTTTTCAATTAGTCAAAAAGGATGCACATGCCTAGGGGGAGTTACATCAAAGTACTCAAGGAAAAGATCCAATGGTGAAGTCTTTGCATTGATGTGAGTGGAGTAGTTCAAGGAACTGAAGCAAGACATCCAACATAATCTAGATGACATAGAAGAAAGAATGAAGGATCTAACTATCTCAACCAAAGGTTGCGAAAGTCATGATCAAACACCTATTGAAGAAAATGATCATTAAGTTATGAAGGAATTACCCGATTCAGTGGGAGATGAACCAAGAGTTATTGTAGCTCAAGAACCCTCTACTCCTCAAGGAGTTGAGTGTATTGAAGTTCAAGAACCCGTTCTAAGAAGAAAGATCGGAATAAACGATCTCAAAGCTGTCAGAGATAACGAAGTACTTGGCGATCCATCTCATGGGATAAGAACAAGAAGATCCCTGAGATTTCAATCTAATGTTGTACTTGTTTCAGAAATCGAACCTGAGACTGTTCAAGAAGCATTGGATGAACCCAGTTGGGTGGAAGCCATGGAAGACGAACTCGAACAGTTCAAAAAGAATGAAGTCTGGAAACTTGTTCAGAAACCCAAGGGCAAAACAATTATCGGGACAAAGTGGGTATTCCGAAACAAGTTAGACGAATCCGGAAAGGTCACCAAGAACAAAGCTAGACTCGTGGCACAAGGATACAACCAGCAAGAAGGGAC
Source organism: Aeschynomene evenia (assembly GCA_013621005.1). Lineage (NCBI taxonomy): Eukaryota > Viridiplantae > Streptophyta > Magnoliopsida > Fabales > Fabaceae > Aeschynomene > Aeschynomene evenia. Next base: position 14,599,690 of record CM024271.1, read on the forward strand.
CGACTACGACGAAACCTTCGCACCAGTTGCAAGACTAGAAGCCATTAGGATGCTTCTTGCATTCGCTGCACATAAAGGAATAAAACTGTATCAAATGGATGTGAAGTCCGCATTTCTTAATGGTGTCCTCAGTGAAGAGGTCTACGTCAAGCAACCTCCAGGTTTTATCAGTGAAACCTATCCCGAGCACGTCTATCGTTTGTCTAAAGCGTTATACGGTCTTAAACAAGCTCCTAGAGCTTGGTATGATAAACTTAGTAGCTTCTTGACTACGAATGGATTCACTTGTGGAAAAGTGGACACAACTCTTTTCACCTTAACTGATAACTCTGATTTATTAATTGTGCAAATTTATGTTGATGATATAGTATTCGGTGCTACTAACGAATCTCTATGTAGAAAGTTTGCAAATCTAATGCAGGGGGAGTTCGAAATGAGTATGATGGGAGAATTGAAGTTCTTCCTAGGACTTCAAATCAAGCAACAAGCTGATGGAACCTTCATACATCAAGAAAAGTACACCAAAGAACTTCTCAAAAGATTCTTAATGGACAAGTGTAGTCCCATGAAAACTCCAATGCATCCATCACAAGTCATTGACAAGGATAAAGAAGGAGAAAAGGTGTCTGAAAGCACCTACAGAGGTATGATCGGGTCCCTGCTTTATTTAACTGCATCTAGGCCTGACATACAGTTAAGTGTTGGCATTTGTGCAAGATTTCAATCTTGTCCAAAACAGTCTCACCTAGCTGCAGTCAAGCGTATTCTTAGATACTTGGCAGGTACTACTAATCTTGGCCTTTGGTACAAGAAAGGTATCTCCTCTGTGGTTACAGGTTTCTGTGATGCTGATTACGCCGGAGACCGGGTTGACAGAAAAAGCACCAGTGGATGTTGTGTGTTCTTTGGGGATGCACTCATCACATGGAGTTGCAGAAAACAAAATACCATTGCACTATCAACCGCAGAAGCAGAATACGTGTCTGCTGCTGGATGTGTTATACAAATTTTATGAGTAAGAAATCAACTACTTGACTACAATCGCAGGTATGATAAAATTCCCGTTATGTGTGATAACACAAGTGCAATAGCTTTGGCTAAGAATCCCATTCAGCACTCTAGGTCTAAGCATATTGACGTTAAACATCATTTCATAAGAGACCATGTGCAGAAAGGCGATATTGAGTTAAAATTTGTGAGTACGGAAGACCAAGTGTCTGACATATTTACAAAACCTTTAGCTGAAGATCGTTTTAGCACGCTGAAAGGTTTACTTAACCTAAAGAGCTTTTAAAAACTGTTTTCGAAAATCTTTTTGAAAATTAAAAGCTTTAAGTATACCCCAAAAAGTTAATGTATGTCTACAAAGATCTACAAAAAGGGGAAGATCTACAATCTACAACCGATCTACAAATTGAAGACCTAAATTATTCTACACTTGGTTGAAGACAAAAAAAAAAAAAAAAGTCAACTGAAGACCTATGAAGACAACTACACTGTGGGCCATTTTTGAATAAAATGGGCCTAGTCCAAGACTTTTAGAAGACACTTAGAAGACTTTTTGAAGGTCTTGAGCTTGTCTCAAGTGTAAGAAGACTTTTTGAAGGCCTTGAGTTTGTCTCAACTCTCAAGAGTTTGAAGACTTTTTTTGAAGACTATTTTAGAAGACATATGAGCTTCGAAATTTTTTTTCTGAACCTCATTTGAAGACTTTCTGAAGATCATTTGAAGAAACCGGGTGTACAGTATTGCTAATTACTATATGAAGACCACCCGTAATGAAGAAAAGTTGATGGACTTTAGTATGGGCCTTGGGCCTCATACGTGTTTTGGGCCTTAACTGGGCCTCGAACTACTGATGGTCTTTGGGTTTCAAGCAAGCCGTAAAGGCTTAAATTAAGATGATTGGGCCTCAAAAATAATTATGGGCTTTGATAAAGTCAATGGGCCTCTCATGTCTCTACATGGGCCTCATGGAAGAAAAATTAAAATCCAAGAAGACCCATATAGCTAAAAAATTCCGCCCCATTAATGGCATTAATGGTGAATATATTTTAATTTTTCAAATATTGTTATTTATTATTTAAATAATGATATTGAAAATTAAGATTATTCTTATTTGGATTTAAATAGATATTATCTAGAGTAAATCTAGATTTGGTGGAAGAGATATTTTATGATAAATCATTACATATCATTATTTTCCACAATATATCTTTTTGATTTACCCTCATTATTACCTACATATATATAATTCGAATTTTCTCTCTCTCTCTCTCTCTCATGAAAAATAAATTTTATTTTCTTAAAGTATTGTCATTTAAATTAAATGATAATATTGGGAAATATTGTTCATTCTTTCTTGAAATACAATGCCTCTTTTCTAAAAGTTTTTTTTTAGAGATATTCATATGGAAAATCCTTGAATATTTTTTGAGATTTTCCCTCTTTTTGCATCATTAATCTCGCAATTCATGCCCCCTCCATACACCATCTATATATTCTTTCATCCCTCAACCATCAAACACAACAAAGTTTTCTTTTCTACTCCTATCTCACTCTTGCTTGTGCCAAATACATACACATACATACCCCTATACACAACCTCAAACACATCCTTTTAATCTTCAATCAACCATGAAGAAAGTACTTCTCAGGGGGAGCCTATGCTACTTGATCAAGATACTATTCAAAAGAATTTTTCATGCATTTCAAGTTGAAGGGAATTTAATTCCTACAGAAATCTTGAAGAGGATGCTCAAGTTCTTCAAACTTGAAGAGTCTCATGTTCAATCTCAAGAGAACGTGACTATTGAAAAGTTCTGTTATACTCTTCAAATTCTCAGGAAGTAAGCTTAAGCCTTTTTGATGTAATAAAGGGGGAGAAGTAATTGAAGATAAAGGTTCACAAGATTGAAGATATTGAAGACTCAAGTTCAAGACTTTTTCAAGAACACATTCACTTGCTCTAGGGGGAGCTTAAAATTTCTTGTTTTTAAAACTTTTTTTTTAGTTTTTTAAAGTTCTTTTTAAAGTTCTTGCACTTTGTTATTTCTTTGTTATTTTCTAACTTTATATTTTTTTTATATAGAAAATAATTTCCTAAGGCTTCATGTCTTAAGAAAAGATTTTCACCTTTAATCAAATCAAAATCTTTATTTCAATTGGAATTGTTATCATCAAAAAGAGGAAGATTGTTAGCTCCAAGAACCCTTTACCTCATCATTGAAGGTTTTGAATGATAAAATTCTGAATTAAAATAAAAGTTTTAATTTGGTTGGACTAATGGTTTGTTAAGTGTGTTCTAGGTTTTAATTTACTTGATAAAATAAAAAAAGAAACATCTTGACCACCATGGGACCAAAAAGTGGCAACACATTGAAGAAGAAATATGAAAATTATTTTTCATATTTTATGAAGATCAACCACATGGACATTTATTAAAAAGGGAAAGCTTTCATAAAGACTCTATGATTTCCCAAAAAACTATTTATGAAAATTACATGGATTTAAATAGAAAATCTCTATTTAATCATTCATGTATCTTAATATATATAATATATATATTTTCCAAATATAAGAATTAAAATAGGGAATCAAAATCAAATCTCTATTTTACATTCTCTCTCCTAATAAATTCGAGAATTATTATTATATATATATATATATATAAAATAGAGAATCAAAATCAAATATCTATTTTACATATTATCTTTCAAGATTTCGAAATTATTTATATATGGGGGAAATCTAGAAAGATCTTGTATGGAGAATTAAATGCAAAAGATTTAAAAATAATTATCTAGAATTTATTCTAGAATATATTTTGCATTTAAGTAACATAATATTTTTTAGGACACTTTAAAAAGATTCTGTGAGCCTCCTAAAGATTCTATATGAATCTACAATATTCCCGGAAGATTCCATGTGGGACCAGAAGATTCTGTTGAAGATTCTACATGAAGTTAGAAGACCTCAGAAGATTCTGTCAAGAATTTCAAGTCTAGAAGATTCCCGAAGATTTTATCAAGATCCCGAAGAATCTCAAGATTCCAGAAGAATCCCAAGCCTCAAGATACAAGATTCAAGAATTTTCAAGATTCAAGAATCAACCTTCAGAAGATTCCCTGGAAGACCATGTTTGGTGTTTTAGGATTTTAAAAAAATGAGAAATTGTGAAATCCTAATTCGTACCAATATGGAGGCACACTTGTGGAGCAAGAAAAGCTAAAAACCCTAGCCTTTCTCTCTCCAAAAGTGGCACATACAACTTGCTTGATTTAGCAAGATTGTGTGAAAAAAATGTTGAAGCAATGCACACCACAAGATCAAGGCACAATTCAAATTCAAGGGCCAAGATGAAGTTTCCTCTTTTCTAATTCTTGGTTACAAAGTTTCCATATTTAAGATCAAATAATAACCTTTGGATTAAAGAGAATTATTTGAATCAATGGCCAAGATGAAACTTCCTCTTATTTGATTTCTCTATTTTTGGAAGATCAAATTTCAAATCATATCAAGGAATTCTCACAATTGGATCAAGAGATTACAAATTCAAATCAAGGGTGGAGATCTAGCCTATGATTTTCGAAATTGAGGCTCTCTTTTCTCTATAAATAGAAGACCTTAATGCCCAAGAATTCAAGAGACTACCCAAGCTTACAAGTGTCAAAACGCTGTCGAATTGAATCCTAATTTCTCTTCATCTTCAACCTCTAAACCTCAAGTTCTTATTTTTATTTGGGTAAAGGTTGTAATTCTTAAAAGAGTGAGCTTTTGTTGTTTATCATAGCTTTGCTAGTTATTTCTTTGAGAGAAAAATCCATCAAGGTTCAAACTTAGTTGCATCTAAGTTCTTGATTGGTAAAAATCACATCTTTTATACAAAGTCCTTATTTTTGTAAGGCAACAAGTCCTTAGAGGGTCTAAGACAAGGGTAGAAAGTCCTTCGGTGTTGAAGGCAAGGATTGAAGTCCTTTGGAGTTGTCAAGGGCAGTTAGTCACCTAGTTGTGGTGCAAGTGAAGTCCTTTGTGGTTTTCAAAGGCAGTGAGTCACCTTGGTGAAGGTGCAGGTTGAAGTCCTTTGTGGTGTAGCAGAGGTAGAAAATTCCACCTAGTGTTGGTGGTGATAGTGAACTCTCAGGTGTATCCTGGGGACTGGAGTAGGCACGTTGCCGAACCAGTATAAAATCTTTGTGTGTGCTTTCTCTCTTCCTTACTCTTTTATTATTATTGTTTTTACAATTTATCATTACATACACACACATAGCATATTGCGCAATCTTCATCATCATTAGACTAAGTGTTGAAGGTTAAAGTTTTAACCTTTATCATTTAGAGGACCTTGAAAGTAAATATACTTTCAAGATCTACAAAAGCCTTGTCTATAGGCTAATTTCTGTTTATTACTAACAAACCGTTTCCGTTGTGCAAGACAAGTTTATACTTGATCTTTATTTTTAAAGTAATTTTCAGAAACAGGATTTGTCGGTGTAATGTGATTCAACCCCTTTCTCACGTTTCACTACCTTCAACTACCATCATCCCTATCTTTACTCACCATCACCACCACCACATTCACCATCTTCATCATCATCACTCAACAACCACCACCATATTCAACACTCATCACCACTACCACCACCACCATTACATAAAATAGACAAAATGTGAATAATTTTGTAACATATTGTGAGTAATCTCTCTTATATTGTAAAACACAGTTAATGGCTCTCATATCATGCCACGTGTCATTGTGTGATTTATGTAATTTATAATAAATAAATAAATAGATAATATTATTTGCAATTTATAGCATAGTATTTGCAATTACGTATGAGAATTAATCACTTTTATAGCAATTTATTAGTATGAGAATCAATTTTATAGCAATTTATAGCATAGTATATGCGAGAATTAATCAATCATATTATTTCAATCAATCAATAATATCAATCAATTTTATAACATTTTATTATGTTATTGATTTGCATAGTATATGTGAGAACTAATCAATCATTAGTATGAGAATTAATTTTATGTTATTGATTTGCATAGTATATATTATCAATCAGTTTATCAATCATAATATTATGTTATTGATTTGCATAGTATATGCGAGAATTAATTAATCATTAATCAATCATTTCAATCAATTTTATAGCATAGTATATGCGAGAATTAATCAATCATAATCAGAATATGCGAGAATCAATTTTATAACAATCTCTCTTATCTCTCTTATATTGTAAAACACAGTTAATGGCTCTCATATCAGGGCACGTGTCACTGTGTAATTTACGTAATTTATAATAAATAAATAATAAATAAATAAATAGATAATATTATTTACAATTTATAGCATAGTATTTGCAATTACGTATGAGAGTTAATCACTTTTATAGCAATTTATTAGTATGAGAATCAATTTTATAGCATAGTATATGCGAGAATTAATCAATCATATTATTTCAATCAATCAATAATATCAATCAATTTTATAGCATTTTATTATGTTATTAATTTGCATAGTATATGCGAGAATTTATCAATCATTGGTATGAGAATTAATTTTATTTATAGCATAATATATGCGAGAATTAATCAATCATTTTATTTCAATCAATCAATAATATCAATGATTGTATAGCATTTTATTATGTTATTGATTTGCATAGTATATGCGAGAATTAATCAATCCACTACAAGAAATTTGGCCTAAGGCAACGCCCAGAAAAAGTGTTGCCTAAAGTGACAAAGGCAACGCTTTTGGTCCAAAGGCAACGCTTTCGGATCAAAGGCAACGTTTTTGGACCAAAGGCAACGTTTTTGGACCAAAGGCAACGTTTTTCCTGGGCGTTGTCTATACAGGTGTGGCCCTTGGTCAAAAAAGCGTTGCCTAAAGTGACAAAGGCAATGCTTTTAAACCGATGCATAAGAAAACCGTTGCCTAAAGTGTCATTTTAGGCAACACTTTGGGAAACTGTTGCCTAAAGTAACGATTTTTTTTAGCAACGGTTGAAAAGCATTGCCTTTGTCACTTTAGGCAACGCTTTTTTAACCAAGGGCCACACCTGTATAGGCAACGCCCAGGAAAAACGTTGCCTTTGGTCCAAAAATGTTGCCTTTGTCACTTTAGGCAACACTTTTTTTGGGCGTTACCTTAGGCCAAATTTCTTGTAGTGATCATTAGTATGAGAATTAATTTCATGTTATTGATTTGCATAGTATATGTTATCAATCAGTTTATCAATCATAATATTATGTTATTGATTTGCATAGTATATGCGAGAATTAATCAATCATTTCAATCAATTTTATAGCAATTTATTAGTATTAGTATGAGAATCAATCAATCATGATATTATTATTGGCGAGACAATAAATAATGCAAATCAATAATGTTGTGTTTAGTATATATATTCTAAATGTCCTATTAGGTTATCACCAAACTATTTATCATTCACTAGAATTACATTATTACATTGAACTAACAATGTCGACTGACTATTCCCTCATCAAGGATATCAATGCAGGAACCACAGGGCAAGACTGGAAAATAAAAGTTAGAGTAATCATGTTTTGGAGACTTTCAAACTTTAAAAATGCGTCTGATGAGTCATCGATCGAAATGATTTTACTAGATGAGCAGGTAATAATGTTTCTACATCATTTTGCACTATTTCTAATTATTTTATATTATTGTTTCATATTATATTTTCGTTTGTTTTAATAGGGGGATAGAATACATTACTCCATAAAGAGTTTTCGTGTTTATCTTTTTGAAAACACACCTAAAGAAGGGAGGACATATGTTATTTCAAATGTATTTGTTGCTCTTAATGCCCCATCTTATAAGACCACAATGAATGAGCTTAGACTCTACTTCAAACGAGACACTAATGTTCATGAAATTGAGGAAAAAACAATAAAAATGAATGCTTTCGCGTTGGTGCCATTCAATCAAATATTGGAAGTTACTCGGGAAGATGGTTACTGTGTTGGTACGTATATGTCTATTTTACAATAGTATATTTTACAATAGTAGACATGTTGTTACTAATCTCTTTTAGTATAGTAAAATAAGGTTAAGGCCTCCTAGAGCATGTCACATGTCACTTCTAAATTCCTCTCTATTCACCTAATTATTGTACATTAATTCATGCTCTAATCAAGCCTAATCTCTCTTATAAAAATCAAAGCTATATGCTCTAATCAAGGTTAATCTCTCTTATAGAAATCAAAGTTATATTCTCTAATCAAGGCTAATCAATCTTATAGTAATCAAAACTATATATATTTTACTATATTTATATTTTGTAGCATTTTTGTGAAGTGTTAATTTTATATTTCAATTATATAGGGTTAACTATATATATATATATATACATATATTGATAAAATTGATGCTCGGGAAGTTTATAAACATTATAAGACATGAGTACAATAAAAAACTAATCAATTACAATGCTAATCAATAAAAAGCGTTATAAATGCACCTAAGGAGTCATCGATTGAGATGATTTTTTCTATATGAGCAGGGAATAACGTTTCTATGTTCATAATATTATTATCATTATTATTTATTATTTTGAGTTGACAACAGTATGATCTAATCTCAGTCTCCAACTTTTTCATAATAAAAATTTTCACCTAAAATATTATAATTTATTTATTTAATTATAAATTATTTAATATAGCAACTTTTATCTATTTCATCTTACTCAATAATTCAATTGATTTTAAATATAAGAAGATGTTGCATTTTTTTATCAATTTATTGATTAATTAACTTTCACACGACAAATACAAAATATAAATAATGAACATATCATTTTATTGAATCTTTTTATTGTTAAATAAGAATAATTATGAATACTTAGTAATTATTAATATAATTAGAGATTTTTAATATTTTTGTTACTTATGAATAATTATGAACGTGAATCAGTAAATTTTCAATATTTTTGTTGATTGTTGGATGAGAATAATTATAAATAATTAGTAATTATTAGTGATTGATAATTATAATTTTTAATATTTTCTATGATTTCAGTAATTTTAGTGATTGATAATCCGTAAATTATGAACATTTTTATTAGTTGATTATTGAAAGAGAATAAATATGAATATTATGAATACGAATTCGAGATTGCAAAAAAAATAATTACATGATTGAATAAGAATTTGCTGATTTTTAGTGATTGATAAAAGGCTCTATTTTATTAATATGGATTTTAGTATAAGTAATTTTATTAATATGGAAGTTTGTAAATTTTTTTAAAAAAATGGGTAAGGTACCCATTTTGCTTAGCACTAAATAAGTACCCCTAAAAAGCTGCTCCGTTGACTGAAATGTCAAATCATGTCGCGCGGACCCACGGAACACATTTCGCCCTCAGCGAAATGGGTACCCCCAGACCAAATTAAAAGTCGACATGTGGCAGTCTTACTCTGTAAAGCTGCTTGAGTCTTCTGACCTCATGTCACAGCCTTCCGATCCCGCGGGCATGCATTGGTAACATAAAAAGCTGAGTAAATTTGTTATTTTTGGTGCAAAGATGTGTTGACTAGTTTTGAGTAATGAATCCGTGAATACCCTTCATTTTGCCTATAAAAAGAGTGTAATGGGAAGGGGAAAATGCAATTGAAGTTCTCGTGTTTTTCTAATGTTCTCATACATTTTTCATCACATTATCTTCTAATGTTCTTCTCTTCTTGTTGAATCCTCATACAATTTCACTTTTTTTATAGCAGTGTGAAAATGAATTCCACTGTCACGATGATGGTCCATCAAAATGGTGAAATACATACTAGTTCGAATGAAGGTATAATTTTTACTTCTGAGAAGCCAGAATATATTAATGTTGATTTTTCTTTTACATTGGAACAGTTGGAAAATACATTATGCTAGTGTATCAATCCAAATATTCTCAAAAAAGTGACATCAATAAAATATAGATGTCCAGTTTTCAATAATGGTGGCAACATATATTATCAACTTATGCCAATAATTGATGATAGCACTGCAAAAATTATGTTAATGATACATCAACAATATTCTGCATGCATTTATGCTTTGGAAATATATGTTGATTTTGAAAAAAATGGTGGGGAAAATGAAGATGTTCATACGCAAGATATTGTAGAGAGGGAGATTGATTGGGAACAAAATGATGATGATGACTACTACAATAACAATGAAATTGGTAATGAAAATCCAGTTGAAGAGAAAAATGTTCTCATACTTCCACCACATTATCTAAGTGTTGATTCGAGTGTCTATCATGAATTAAATCTGGAAGCTGCTAAAGTTTCTCACTTTCCACAATTTGCTAATATAGGTAATTTGTTCATTTATTTTATTAAATATAATTTATATTATATTATATTGTTGTTTTATATTATACTAATGTTAATTATAACTTTTATTTGCTATAATTAACATTATTGTGTAAATAATAATACAATAATATACAATTGCTTAGATTATTGATATATATATAACATAGCAGCAAACTAGAATTTTTTTATTGTTTGTATTCTTAATTAAGTGGTATATTACTACGGGAATTTTAATATTCTTATTAGATTAAGTGCTATATTATTATTTTATTGACAATGTTATTAATTATTTAGTTAATGTTTTATTATTCTTAATTGTTGTTAATAATATTATTATTAGTGTAATTGTAAAATACTATTTTACATATTAATGTTCTTAACTATTTTTAATTATTTTACATGTTTGCGTAGATTATTTTATTATTACTGTTCTTAAAATTACTATTTTTACTAATATTTTATTATTAACTATTGTTTTTATTTTATTACGAATGAATTATTCTAAATATTAGAACTTATTGTTAGTACTTTATTGCTTTTGTAGGAGCTCCTGTTGTTGATTCCGAACTTTTTGTCAGAATGGAATTTAATAATAAGGAAGATGTTGTTAAAGCCATAAAAAAATATAGCATTTTGAAAGGAGTTGATTACAAGGTTGAGGAATCAGAGCCAAGGACATTTTACTGTAAATGTCTTCAATATGGGCAAGATTGTCAATGGCTTCTCCGGGCCAGTTTCAGGAAAAATAAAGATTTTTTGGAGATCAGAAAATATAATGGACCACACACTTGTCTCAGGTCAAGTCTATCACAAGATCATTCAAAATTAGATGCAAGCACGATTGTAGAAATTATTGAACCACTTGTTAGTGCAGATCCATCATTTAAGATTAAATCCATCATTGCAGAGGTACATTCACGTTATGGATATATTGTCTCATACCAAAGGGCGTGGTGTGCAAAGCAAAAGGCAATCAAGAAACTTTTTGGTGGGTGGGGCACCTCATTTCATAATTTGCCTTTATGGTGCAAAGCAATGTGTACTGCTGACCAAAGAGCAATAGTTCAAATAGATTCGGTACCAGCGTATAATGGGGACGAATTGGTTCCGAATACGAGCATCTTCCGCAGGGTCTTTTGGACTTTCGGTCCCTGCATAAAGGCATTTAGATACTGCAAACCATTTGTGCAGGTTGATGGGACACATCTCTATGGAAAATACAAAGGGACCTTACTCATTGCGGTTGCACAGGACGGGAACCAGAATATTGTGCCAGTTGGTTTTGCTGTTGTTGAAGGTGAGACTAGAGATGCATGAGCATTTTTCCTTCAAAATCTACGCAAACATGTTGTGACTCAAGATGGAGTCGGAATTATTTCGGACCGTCACGAGTCCATTAAAGCAGCAATTGCTCACAGCAATGGAGAATGGGAACCTCCAAAAGCATTTCACATGTTTTGTGTTAGACATATCAGTGCCAATTTTCTGAAGAGGTTCAAAGCACCAAACTTGTTTCGACTCGTCGTGAGCATTGGTAAATTAAAATTTGTAACTTAATAATTAATATCTTATTGTTTATAGTTTGTTTGATGACATTAATTTTTTTAGGGTATTCAAGAACTACCCGAGAGTTTCAGCATCATTATGATCGTATGCGGCAGCGTGGACAAATCTATACGGATTGGCTTGACGAGATTCCTCGAGAGAAATGGGTACTCGTATTCGACGGTGGCTATCGATGGGGGCAAATGACCACAAATTTGGTCGAGTGTGTAAATTCTGTTTTAAAAGAGGCACGGAATCTTCCAATCACATCACTGGTAAGAACTACTTACCTACAATTGGCTGATCTTTTTGTTCGTAGAGGTAGAGATGCATACGCACGTAGAAATGCCGGATTTGAGTTTTCAGAAACTGTTAGTAGAAATCTTGAAACAAATGTTCGGGCATCTAAAGAGTTTCGAGCCGTCCAGTTTGACAGAAGATGTGAGACTTATCTAATCAAGGAGAGTTCAGGCACAAACGAATATAGGGTTGATATTAGAAGTAAATATTGCGATTGTGGTGACTTCCAAGTCAACAGATATCCGTGTCGCCATGCAATTGCGGCTTGTGACAGTTCTCGACTAGATTGGAAACCTCTTGTGGATGATGTATACAAAATGATTCGAATTTGCAAAGTCTACAAGAAGGAGTTAAGTGTGGTGGGAAATCCAGACACGTGGCCACGATATGATGACCCATGTCTTTTCCCAAATCCCACGATGAAATGGACCACTAAAGGCCGACCGAAGTCTACCCGATATCAAAACGAGATGGATAGCCGAGACATGCGTGCACCACGACAATGTGGAATTTGTGGAAGACATGGACATACTCGTAGTCGTTGTCCAAATGTTCCCGGGTCTAGCTCGTAGTTGATGGTGAACATCACTGTAACTGTTTTTAAGTGTAGTGTTATTGTAGTTTTATTTTAAAAGTGTAATGTTATTGTAGTTTTATTTTAAAAGTGTAATGTTATTGTAGTTTTATGTTAAAAGTGTAATGTCATTGTAGTTTTATTGTAAAAGTGTAATTCATTGTATCTTTTTTATTATTTTATTGTGTAATGTCATTGTATTTTTATTTTTAAAGTGTAATGTTATTGTATTGCATCATTTTACCGTAGTTCGATCAACTAAACTTATTTATATAAAATAGAAATATCATTAATAATATAACCAATTCACAAATACATCATATAACTAAATTAAAACTAAATAATATTAATATTTATAACCAATACATCAAATTATTATATTAAAACTAAATATTATTAAATTCAAACTAAATATCTAAATATTCATCATCCTTTCCTCCCTCGAGCACCCTTCCCTTTTGCCCTTGGAATTGTTGGAGGTGTATACTTGTCTGGTGGATGAATTTCTTGACGTAAAAAATATGCATCGCGTGCGCCATCTCCAGTCATTTGTCCTTCGCCCGATCCCCCAGCTTCATATAGCATACCAGCAACACTGGCCGATCCCATATATAAATTAGACTGATATTTCATTCCCGTATAGTTGCTCGATCCACCTTGCTGATATCCAATATCAGCATTACTAACACCAACAAAACCATAATAATTGTCTTGATGCGAGTGTATTCCTCCAGGCATGTTTGACATGTGCTCAGATGATGCAGTTGACAAATTTTGCATCAACAAAGATGCAACATCAACTCCCCATTGTTGACTTTAGGAAAACTGTGGGGTATAAGGCGGAATAGGCTCACTCTGCACTGGCCCAGGACGATACACATCCTGTTCATCATCAAATAATGGTACAAATGTTGAATTCCAGAATTGACTCTCCACGGGAATGTTCATGTTACCAGCGTCTGCACTACTCTGGGGGCCGGGATGGAGAATATCCCAGTGAATAAGGTGAATGCACATGGTAAGGTTCAGGTGGTATTGGTGGCGCTGCTGTTAGTTGTAATGGCGGTGGTGGTGGAGACCCATCTTCATTGTAGGGGATCAACCGTATAGGAACAAAAGCATTTTGTATGTACCAATTCATGTACTCTTGTGTCGGGGTGTAGTCAATGGGCTCTCTGAGAAGTTGTTGACCCTAAAATAAAATAGGTCTGCGCCCGTTCCACAACGTTATCCAGTGATTGTGCTTCAACACCCAATTTGTATATTCTTCTTTACTCCTTAAATCTAAATTATGGGAAAGACCAAGATTTGGATGGTTCTCAAGAATATCTTGAAAATAACCGAATTGACGCTTTACACGATTGGTTGCATGCCATTCTAAGACCTCGAAGCAAATCAGTGGCACTTTCCATCTCCATTGCATACTCTTATTCCGAATTATCTCAGGTATCAATGCCTGAATGACATCATGTCTGTATGGCTGCCACTGAAACTACACAAAAATGTACATAACACGTGAATTAAAAAATTATATTTAGTAATGGTTTAATTACTCCGGAAGTCCCTATAGTTTCATCGATTTTTCAAATGGGTCCCTATACTTAAAAATTTTGTAATTGAGTCCCTACATTTTAAAATGTAGAGACATTAGGTCCCTAACACTAATTTTTTCACTTACCCACATTTTAGAAGTGTGGTTAAGGATAAAAGAAAAAAAAATATTACAATATTTTAATTATATGGTATTTATAATGAAAAGAAAAAATAATAGTATTATTACATTTTATTTATCTTTTTTTTTGTAATTTTATTTTGCTTCATATTATATTATATTTATTTTTTATTTAATTAATTTATTTTATATTTTTATTTTGAATAAATTTATTTTTATTTATTATAAAATTAAAAAATAAAATTTAATTGAAATTAAATAGAACATAAAATTAAAGTAAAAAGAAAATAAATCTAAAATTAAAAATGTCTTAAAGTAAAAAATGATAAATAAAAAAAATTAATAAGAATTTAAGAAAGACAATTTAAAATATTTATGCTATATTTAATCTTATTTAAATTATTTTTATATTCTTTATTTATTTTAATTTAATTGTCATAATATATAAATATAAATTTATTCAAAATAAAAATAAATATAAAAGTAAATTAATTAAATAATAGGGATCTCTGGAGTAATTAAACCTTTAGAAATCAATAAAATGTTCTCTAGCATAACAACATAACAATATTAATCACTTACTTGTTCTGTTGTCAAATCATCTAACATAAACCTCAGTGTAATGTGATCGCCAACGACTCCTTGTTGTAAATGGCTTGGATTCGTCCAACTGTCCAAAAAAAAAATATCAGTAATATTTATTTAAATATAAAAATTAATTTGAAAATATGTATAGAAATTTACATCTTAGCCAACGGGAAGCTGTTATTGGTTAATGGTGTTGGAATTGGAGTCAAATGTGGAAGTCTGGACCATGCCCAACTTTGCAGCAACATAAGAGGTCCGCTAATTTGTCTTGTTTTGATCCTTGTAGCTCTGTCTAAATTGCGGTACAGTACTGCAAGACATGCGGAACCCCAACTTAGACGTGAAAATGACTCTAAATCATCCAGAAGCTGCAAATATTTCCCATGTACATAATGTGTGCTCTTATCAGGAACCACAATGGTTCCTATGAGACATAATAAATAAGCTCTGGCACGAATTATTATATTGCCTTCTGTCACTTGAAGACCATCAGAATATTGTTGAAGCCATCCTAAATTAATTGTGTAGTGCTCCATCTGCTCCGATTGCGGTGCACTACCAAACATTTCAAAACATTGTTGACGGAGCATTGGTGGATTGGTGCATGTTATTCCAGTAACGACATCTCCATCACTACGGAGACCATAAAGTATGGCCACGTCCTCAAGAGTTACTGTGACTTCCCCACACGGAAAATGAAATGTGTGAGTTTCTGGTCTCCACCTCTCCACCAAAGCAGTGATTAATGATTTATTAAGTTCCATTCGTCCAATTTGTGAAACATTCCAGAATCCGGTGTATTGCAAAATGTATCTAATATCATCAGTAGGTGGACTCCACGGACTAAAATGACGAATATCCAACAGTCTATCATCACTCTGATACAATAAATTATTATAAGAACAATAACATTACAATATAATATTAGAATGATAAAATAAATATTTTGATTTAAAAAACAATTAACAGAACCACATTTTAAATTCTAAAAATTTACTGATTTGAAGAAATTAATATAAAATAATATAAATAAGTCTAAAAAATATAATTTATTAGAAAATTTTACTCAAAATAATTAAGATGATATATGAAATTACTCATAATTAAATTTAAATACAAGTATAAAATAATTAAATTACTTAGAATATAAGTCTAAAATAATTAAAATACTTAGAATTAAATTTAAATTAATTTTTTTAGAAAAATGATAACAGTACTTTATTTTTTATCTAGTACATAAATTAAAGGGTGATGCTAAATGTACAATAAAAAACTAGCCAAATCAGCCAATAAATAATGAGATTTTGGGCAATAATTACTCAGCCCATTACAATCTCAATGATTATTTGAGCCAAAACCAAAGTCAAAATAAGCTCATTGGCTGTATTAGCTGGTTTTTCATTGTACACTTAGCATTATTGTAAAATAAAACTTAAGATCTTATATTATTTACATAAACAACTAAAAAATACACTTACTCCATCCAAAATGCAAGTTGCAATGTGATCATTCTGAATCATTGTAATGTCACGCTTAGCTCTTGGCATTTTTTAATACTGTAAGACTCTCACTACCAATAAAAGAACTTCAAAGAATAAAAAAAAATCCCTCTAAAATCTCTTTAAAATCCCTCGTATGTAAGGTAGTGCAACATCTATTCTTTCATCCTGATGCTTATATAATGAAACATAAGGCGGGAAGGCTATACTATTCATTCACGGGCTATACTATTGCATGGCTCAACATTTTTGGCCGCATTTCTTTGTTCAGACGCATGCTTTCCAAACCACTCAGGGCGCGGCAGCTTTGTTCATCTCAATGCAGAAAAACTGCTTCCTGCAGGGGCACATGCAGCTTTGTGCAGCAACTTTGTTCAATCTAAATGGTAACCATTTTGTGTTCAGCGAAATGGGTACCCAAACAATAATTTTAAAAATTTGTAAACATTCTCATATTAATAAAATATCATCATTAAAATTCCATATATAAAATATTTTCCCTTGATAAAAGGGTATGGCAATAATCACTTTTTATATTTCGTATATGTTGATTCAATATACATGATTCGTTTACAAAATTTATTTAAAAACTACATATTTGTTTTACGTGATAAGTAGTTCTGAGACACTTCATCAAGATTCTTTTTCAATGTTATGTGATTTACTGATATAATAATAATTCCATTTATGTATCTTTTTTGTATTTGTAAAATAAATTTTATAAACTATATTTTCATTTAATTTATTCTTATAAAAATATTTCTATTTCATTAATTATTTAATATTTTAAATATAAAATTTTGTATCATCCCGTGCATCGCACGGGTTAAAAGACTAGTAAATACATAAAATGTGAGTAATTCTACAACATATTATGAGCAGTTGTGTAACATATTGTGAACGGACAATGCAAAAATGTGAGCAATTCTGTAACATGCAACTCTGTAACATAATATGAGCAATTATTGAAGATATTGAGAATAAAAAATGTTAAATTCTAAGTGCAAATATGTTCTAAGTGCAATTATTCAAGAAGAGCAATTGTGTAACATGCAACTCAGGCCAACTGGTCCAAGCATGCAAATACAAGCTTCAACTTAATAAATTAAAAGATTCTCAGTGCAGAAGTAAGGTAAGATATGTGGATGGGTATGACTAAAGGGTACCCTAACTTTGAAGGCGGGCTAGAGTTATTCTAGTGATTGGTTGGATCTAGACCCCTAAGGGCGTGTTTGTTTGCATGGACAATAGGCACAGAGACACAAAGACAGTGACACTATTAACGTGTGATCTGTTTAGTAAGGGAGACACAAAAAAATAGTACAGAGACACAGTGTCTAGGCACACTAAAATGGTTGTTCAGCATGCACTTCATTAGAAGGCACACTGAGCTACCAAGCCGAGACACGAAATTAAAAGGGACACGAAGGAGTATTAATGAAATTTCATTCCAATTTTGCCCCAGTTATTTTTTCAATATTCCTATGTTTACCCCTTTCATATTTTAACCTAAATTTACTTTCGTTTTCTTCTCACCATTGAGATCACACCCCTTCCTTTACACTGTCATCATCTACTCCGATCAAATCTAGTTTCTTGAACTTCATCTCCTTATTCATCTCCTCTGATCAAATCTAGTTTCTTGCTCTGGTTTTGTTTTGTGTTTGATTCATTTTGTTTTTTGAAACTGCATAGGAGATCTGAAGCGTGAAGCCACCGCGCTACCAGCCACCATCACCGCTAGCCACCGTGAAGTCTTGGTATGGATTGTACACTTTCTTTTCCTTTCCCTTCGTGGCGCCACCTAGCTAACAGCCACTGCCCTGTTTCAACATTTGTTTCCCTTTCTTAGCTTTAATATTTTCTTTAAAAAAAAGAAAATAACAACTTTCTTTGCTATCATAATTTTAATCGGTTTTTTTTCGATTTTTGTCTTGGTTTAATTAGTTTGTGCTTACTGTACTTTCCGGGCATCTTTAGTTTCTGTAATAATTTTCTGTTTTAGATTTGTTTCATGTTTTCTATGAAGACTAGAAAAGTAAATTTTTAGTGTTCAATCTTATTTTCAATCTTAGTTTTCAATCTGTTGCATAATTTTTATGAAGTGTTTTTCTTTTCTTTGACAAATTAGTTTAGCTTGATGTTGTTTCCCTTTGGAAGATAGTGCATTTGCAACATAATGTTTGATCATTACGGGTTGAAATTCTAATGGGTTATAAGTAAATTCTGAATTTGAGTTGAACTTTTGTTTGTATAATTTTGCAGCAAATTAAAATTATGTTATCAAGATTTCTACTTTAAATTCAAATCAATTTTGTAAATAGACAGTTTGGAAAAATATAGAGTTCCAATTTATTGGTGTTGTCCTTTAAGAATTTAAATTTTGTCTTAGACTGCATGTTTCAAAGAGATCTAATAAATTTATAGAGGAAGGAAACTTAGTAGAGAGGACTGAGGAGACTACATCAAAGGAAGTGGAAATGGGTGATCCATGGAATGATGGAAAAGATGCAAAAAAAAAAGTGGATATCAAATGCCAAGTGAAACTTTCATTTATATGTTCTTCACTACTTCAGCTGGATCAGTACTTGAATATCAAATGCCAAAACAATTAGGATAAATTCTCCACAATCTTGGAGATTGGATAATTTTCTTGTTTTTTCAATTTCCATTGTTTCACCTGTTTACACTACTAGAAATTCTCGCATTACCGATGGACGTACCGACGGAATGCGTCCCACGATTCGGCGTGGTCGAAACAATATTATCGACGAACACTATGAGAGTATCTGCCGGTAACACTACCGACGAATTCATCCGTCGATAATTACTAACGGATTCACCTGTCGATGTTGGTTACTGACAGATCCGTATCTGTAGGTAATTATATGATTTTTTTTCGATCGTTACCGACGGATCAACGTCCATCAGTAATTTTAACTTTATTTTTTTAAATTATTTCCGACGAATTCTTATCCGTCGGTAATTCAGGCAAATTTTTTTTTGGATTATTATTATATGTAATAATTATATAATGATAAATATGAAGAATATACTTGATAATTACTAAACACATATTATTAATACAGTGCATGAAATATTTAAAACGGTTTCCAAATGTAACATAGTCATCAAATAATTATACAATACACATAAAAATGTAAAATGTACTATTGTCTGAAATATAATAATCAAAAGTACAAACAACAGCCAATGATAGACATCATCATCATCTCCATAATCATCACCATCCTTGCGACAATGTCCGGTAGAGTGTGTCCTTCCCTTAAACAAACCTGGGCCGTATATGCGACCCTTATAAAGTCCGCCAACAATGTCGTCCCACACCACTAACAAAATTTCGGCTGAGTATCCTCTTAAATTATTACCACTCACAATGATTTTAAAACAATTTAACATAGTTTTATCTAAAGTTTCGATCATGGAAACGATTTTTCACAAACCATACAATAGCAAAGTTAATTAAGGTCATGCATAATATATCAAATTTAATCAAAATCATACAAAACATACAACAAAGCCTACACCCGTTCTAGTGCACACCCCCAAAACTCCACATCATGCAAATTATCCTTCAATCTCCGCAAACAGTGAAAAATACAAATGATCTCCATAGCAAACAATGAGAAGGAAATCTAAGTCTTCCCACAGTCATGCAATCTCCCGTCCTACAACACTATCCTAGAAACTATAAGTCTCTAACCTAAAAGTGAAGTTTTCAAGGGTAAAAATAAACATACCAGAAACCGTAAGCTCCAATAAACTGTAAGCTCCAAAAAAATCGTTAGCTCCAATTAATTTAATCTAAAATCAATTCAATTCCAAAATCAACTTGTTAATTAAAACCAAATTTTCTATTTCAGTATATAAAAAATTACCAAAAATATTTGTATTTTTAAAAAATAATTGAAAAAATCTTTTACAAAATTTAATTGTGAAACTGAATTTATAACAATTATTTATATTAACAAAAACCTAAACACACTTTATAAAATTTTATGAAAAATGAAATATAAAAAAAACTTAACTAAAAATACAAAAACAGAATTTAAAATAATATTAATTAAAAAACAAAAATTATAATATAAAAAATAAACATATAAATTAATTATAATAAAAAATTATTTAAAATCTAAAAATGCATTTTTAAATAAAAAAAGAAGCTAAAACTTACCTGGACGGTAAAGAGGGGAGACTGTAACATCCTCAATTTTAGGACTCTCTTAGTTGAGTTATTTATTGGATAAAATTTAGTTGTTTTACAAAATAAAGTATGTTTCGTGTAAATAAAATATATCTACATGTTAATATATATAAATAAGTAATCACAATAAAATGTTTGTTGGTTATATCATATGTGTATATATATATGTATGTGTGTATTGTACCGTAGGTTAGTTAATACTAATAATAATAATAATAATAACTAGTATCCATATAAGAGAACGTAAAATCATAATAAAGTAATTAATTGTTCATCATTATATCTTATAAATATGTAGGTTCCGTAGGATTAGTTTTTAGTGTTTAGAAAAATAATAATATTAATGGATAGTTATGTCTAATTGAAAATTATATCCAATTAGTGATAATGCATATTATTAGGGGTTATAGCTATTTATATATAGTATCAATAATATATAAGTTATTAGGAGGATTTGTAGCTGCCGTAGTTTAGGAAGTAACGTCCTTGATTTGGGATGTAATTTAAAAATGCTATATTAGGGAAGAATTGCTATTATATATTGTAAATGACCGATTGTATATATGTGAATGTAACATCCTCAAATTTTAGGACTTTTATTAATTTGTGGTAATAAGATTAAATTGATTTATAAAATAATATTAATTAATATAGATTTCATATATATTTATAATCATGTATAGGTGATTAATATATATATATATATATATATATATATATAAATATAGAAATCGTATTCCATATATATGTATGAACGATAGCTAGGCAAATTAATGTATATGCATATATAGAAAACATAATTAGGAAACATATAATATTAATTAAGATAGATTTCCGTATATATGTATAAGATGCATAGGTGATTAATATATATATATAGAAATCGTATTTGGAAAGGAAATATTGTTAATTAATATAGATTTTATATATATATATATATATATATATATATATATATATATATATTGTTAGTTATATATAGGTTAGATATATATAGGTAATTGATATATGTAGGATTATAATAGATATTAATCAACCCTATTACTCCCCCAATTAAATCAAAAACCCTAATTTTTTTTTTAGAGAAAGCCCACCCACCACTTCACTATTTAAAATACTCAAAGGAGGAGTCAGTAGGAGAGTTTTTCTAAACACTAAAAAGAGAGGCAAAAGGGATTTTGTCTAGGAGCTTTTATCTAGAAGCTTTTGAGGTAGGAATTGTTGTGCCTTATTGCTATTCATGTATGATCTTATGTTAATGTATATTCTTAAATTTTATTATGTTATTGTATCATGTTTATTGTATTTCTTCAAGAATAAATGATGAGTTATGTTAAAGAATGAAGTATTGTTTTGAGTTAATACATTTATATGTAAGCCATTAAGATAAAACGTAAAAATATATATGCACACACGTAAGAAACAACAAAGAAATTGTAACACATATGATATATATATATATATATATATATATATATATATATATATATACATATATATGTGCGTATGGCGTGAACCTTAGCGGCGTGAGCGACTATTTTATATATATATATATATATAATAAAATAAAAATAAAAAAAACAGTTTACTAGTATATGTATATTACTCTTACATATTATTATTACATAAACTTATACCTATTAACATGTATATTAGTTAATAGTAAGTAGATAACATGTAGAAATAATAATAATAATATGATAATGGTAGTAATATTAATAGGGAAGATAATAATAAAATGTTAACCCTAATAATAATAATTATTATGAGTGGGTAGGTACTGTTAATAATAAATAAGTATTATTAGAAATAGTTAATAAGTATTATTAACAATGGGTATGTGTTATTAGCGTGTATAATGGTTAGTACTGAGTGAGTAACAAGAAACTATATAATTAATAATAAAATTAAAGTAATAAGACGGTAATAAAGCTAAGTTGTTAACTTTATAACTTTAGGAATAAGATAATAGTAATTAGTAACTATGATAATAAGATATTATGTTGACTTTATAACATTAAGAACAATACAATAGAATATTAAATAAGATATATATAAGTATATGAGATAATATCTGATACAAGATAATAATAATAACGATAATATAGAAGACAAGATTAGTGATTAATAAAATATAAGGATTTACAAGATACTTGAGGGTAGAGTAAAAAGTACAAGTAAAACTAGAATAAAGTACAAAGTAAGAAATAATAATAAAATAAACGAGATCAAATGACATGAAAGGTATCGAAGTACTAAGAATAATATTTAGAAGTAATTATATATCATGTTTATTTGATAAGGTGTTGTATGTATTTATTCTCCATGATGTTAGAGCAAGTAAGTGTATGTGCTATGTTTATTTCATGATGTTAAAGAGTATATTTTACATGTTTGATGATGATTGCATTTCAAGTTTATGCATAATTAAAGTAAAGATAATTAAAAGTTATAAGAAAAGTAAAGAGATGATCCTCCGGTAAGGGGAGGTGATTCGCCAAGATGATGACGATCCTTCGGTAAGGGAAGGTGACTCTCAAAAGTACCCCATAATTAAATATTATAAGAAAAGTAAAGAGATGATCCTCCGGTAAGGGGAGGTGATTCTAGCCAAGATGAGGATGATCCTTCGGTAAGGGAAGGTGACTCTCAAAAGTACCCCTCTCCCGAAAGGGAACCCAAGGTGGCTACTGCCACGGTATGAGCTCATTACCAAGAAAGAAAGAAGTTGAGGGAGGTCCATATGGACTAAGGCAAAGTTAAAGTTAAAGTTAAAGTTAAAGCCAAAGTAAAGTTAAAGACAAGAAAGAACTAAGAAGTCATGAAAATGTTTATGTGCCTAACTGTCTTATGAATGAGTTATTATGTGAATTTTTATTATGAATATGTTCAATGCATAGCATGTTTATTACGTTATTAAGAAGCATGATTAAAAGCCATCCACTTCGACTAAAGGAATTTTTAACTTAAAATTGAACAAGTCTTTATGTATGATCACATTTTTCGTAATAAACTCGAAGTGACGGAGATGGATACGATGACACTTAAGTGTGCATACCCTACTGAGAAATTATAGTTTCTCACCCCTATTTCCGTACCATCTCTAGATGGAGAGCTCTGGTAGGATGCCGAAGGACCTGAGGGTCCCTCCGTTCGTAAGGAGCTGAGAAGATCAACCGCCGGAGGAAGCCGTCATACCAACGTCAAAGACACCTGTAGCCGAGGCGACGACGCTTAGAGCTTCCGTTGTTTTATACGTTTTTCCCTTATTTATGTGTTTTACCCTTAGTTAAAGTCGGACCATTGTTAGCCGGCGATATTTATATTAGTAATATATTATATTAAATAATTGTTATGATTCATGTATTTGGGAATATTTGTGATGTATGTTTAAAGCTAGATAGATATATTATGTATGGTTATATCTAGCGTTTATATATATATTGACGATTGCCCCTATTTTCACGATATTGTAATTTCGAAAATAAATTCCCACGTATTTTCCGCGTATATTATTTTTAAAAGAAAGGAACAAGCTATGAAATCAGGACGTGACACTTGATGATTGGCCTAAGATGACTTAAGCATTAAGGGCTAATTTCCAGGGTGTTACAGAGACGGCGCCAGCGGTGGTGGTGGAAGGCGGCGGCGGCAGCAATAGTTTGAGAGAGAGAGAGAGAAAATGGAAATTAAAAATATGGGCCAAAATGAAAAATTTAAACCGATTAAAAGGAAGAGGGAAGAATAACAAACCTATTGGTGGTCTTAAGAGGTCAAACGGAGGCCTAGGGGCGGAGATACGACGGCCGGAAGGTGGGGAGGCGGTGGAAACCGCGAGAGAGAGAGAGTACGAGTGAGTGAATGAGGAAGAAGAGGGTTCTAGAACTCTCTTATCCGCGCATTACCGACGGATTTTTTTAATAAAAATCCGTCGGTAACTAAGAACTTTTAAATGAAACGGTGAGTTTCGATTACCGACGGATTTTAGGGTAAAAATCCGTTGGTAACCAAGACCTTTTAAATGAAACGGTGTGTTTCGATTACCGACGGATTTTAGGGTTAAAATCCTTCAGTAATCATGTTAGGGTATTACCGACGGATGTTAACTTAAAAATTCGTCGGTAACTTGAACAACAAACTCTTTTTTTTTGTTTAGGGCGTGAATTTTCCCTCCAACAATTACCGATGGATATGGTCAAAAAAATATGTCGGTATTTGTGATACATCTGTCGGTACTGTACACTTTTTAATTACCGACGGATAACTCACCATCGTATCAGTCGGTAATAAACTGTTGTGTGAAAGTTGCGTTTTTTCGTCGTAATCTGTAGTAATGTCCGTCGGTATATCCGTTAGTAGTATCCGTCGGTAAGTCGCAGGTTTCTAGTAGTAGTTGTTGTTATTCTTTGATCCCTCATGTCATGTTATTTGTTTGGATTCTGGTTTGGATTTCATTTTTCAATATAATTTATTGAAGGTATGAGCAGAAATCAAGTAGAAATATACAAGTTGTATGAATGAAACTACAAAATGTTCACTTTCAATGGTATGAAATTTCAAACCAGAATATAAGAGAGATTTTGAACATGACCAATTTCAAAATAGAAAGCTAAAACTACAACTTAAAATCATAGAAAACTAAAGCAAAAACTTAAAAGATGATACGGAATTGGAAAAAGAAAACAATATCACACAAGTTGGTATATGTTTGTTTAGAAGGAAGTGTTTTATTAAAAAAACTTACTTTTTATATTAAGGCTTAAATATCATTTTAGTTCATTAACTTTACATAAATTCTGATTTTGGTCCACTATCTTTAGATTTATCACATTTAGTCCACTAACTTTCAAATTGTGAGCACTTTTGGTCCACTATTAGTTAATTGGTAAGTCAACGGACACATCAGCAAAAGTCAACATCCATGTCAACAAAGTCAACCGACACGTCAGCAAGTCAATGGCCATGTCAGCTAAGTCAACATCCATGTCAACAAAGTCAACGTCCATGTCAACAAAGTCAACGACCATGTCAGCAAAGTCAATTGACAAGTCAGCATCTTTAAGTCCACGTCAGCACAGTGGACTAAAATTGACAATTTTTTAAAGCTAGTGGACTAAATGTGACAATTCTAAAGATAGTGGACTAAAATCAGAATTTGTATAAAGCTAGTGGACCAAAATGATATTTAAGCCTTATACTAAAACTAACGCATGTACCCGTGACATGCACCGACAAAAAAAGGATATTTGTATATGTCTATTATTTATTATTTATCTATTAATTTTGAATTATTTGAATTTAGTTTCATGTATCATGATTTAAAAAATCGTAGCAAACTTGGTAGAATGATTGATTTAATTAGGAACCGATTATGCTTTCCATATGAATTGTTCAATGTAAAGAAATTCATTGAAATAATTTCTTGGGGCCACATAAAGAAAGGAAGACATTGAAATTAAAATCAAATAATTGAAAAAATCAATGAGTTAAAGAATCGTTATAATTCTAGTCACACTGCTCATACATGTGACAAACAGAAAGGAATAAAGAAACAAATAAATAGTAATAATTATAATATTGCATTGACAAATTTTGATGACAACAATAGTGATAATAACTAGTGGAAAATTAAAAATAAAAGTAGTTACAAATGGATTTGCAATTTAAGAAATATAAAGCTACTCACAATAGTCCTTCAAGTAAAAAATATAGAAGAGTAAACTTATTTTTAAAGAGATTTATAATGAGAACATACAGAATATATTTTCCTTCGTCTGGTTGAAAGTTAGTTTATACCTTCCTTTAACATTTTCAACAATGGAATTTGAGATTAAATAAGCATTGCCTTCTTTATTTAAATTGTTCTTTAAAATTTTTATTTTTTCTAAAAAAATCAAAATACTAAGGAACAAACTACTAATAAACATGTGGTGTAGTGGAGCATTAAGAAATTAAAATATATAAAGATAAAGATAATATGAAAGGTTACAAAATATGAAAGGTTTAAAATAAAGATTGATAAGTGATTAATTATCATTTCAATTGTAAATGCAATTAATATAAATATTAAAACTCATAAGTTACAAATATAATTGATAAGATGTAACAATTTAATAATGCTCTAAACAATTATACTAATGAATAATCATTAGATTCATTTATGGTGGAGAACTAAAATAACTATACACATTTTTAGGATTAATTTTAAATATAATAATATTATTATATTATTTCACACTTTTTATTTAAAAACATTATATTATAACACTTATCATTTCAAATAAATCAACAAATTTAATTTTTCTTTTTGGAAAAATAAAAATACTACGGAACAAAATACTAATAAACATGTGGTGTAGAGCATTAAGAAATTAAAATATATAAAGATAAAGATGATATGAAATGTTAAAAACATGAAAGGTTTGAAATAAAGATTGGCACGTGATTAATTTTCATTTTAATTATAAATATAGTTAATATGAATATTAAACTCATAATTCACAAATATAATTAATATGTAAAAATCTAATAATAATCTAAATATTTATGGTATTGAGTAATTATTAGATTTATTTATGGTGGACAACTAAAACAACTACATATTTTTAGGATTATTTTTAAATATAATAATATTATTATATTACTCCATACAATTTATTAAAAATATTATATTAAACACTAACCATTTGAAATAAATCATTTTTTTAAATCAAAATACTAAGGGGAAAATCCTAATAATCATTGGGTGTAGTGGAGCATTAGGAAATTAAAATTTATAAAGATAAAAATAATATAAAATATTTAAAATAAAGATTGACAAATGATTAATTTTTATTTCGTATAAATACAATTAATATGGATATTAAAACTCATAAGTTATAAATATAATTGATAAGATGTGACAATCTAATAATGCTCTAGACAATTATGTTTATGAATAATCATTAGTTTCATTTATGATGGAGAACTAACACATCAATATATTTTTATAATTTTTTACATATAATAATATTATTTTTTACACATCAATAATCATTGGGTGTAGTGGAGCATTAGGAAATAAAAATCTATAAAGATAAAGATAATATGAAGCATTAGGAAATTAAAATATTTAAAGATAATATGAAAGGTTTAACTTATAAACATAAACATAGAGAGGGTTTATTATCACCATTGAACATAACAAATAAAAAAATTGTCGAGAAACAAGAGTATCACCATCATTTTCAATCACCTTCATTCATCATCATCAACACCACATTCACCACCAACCTAAAAAATATCACAATCAAAACAAAACAAAACAAACATAAACATAAACAAAAATTTAAAATAGAGAAGAACATAACTTGTTATCGCCACTAAACATAACAAATATAATAAAGACTTGAGAAGCAAGAGTATCACTCTCGTCAAAACCTCCTCAATTCATCATCATTAACACTACTTTCACCACCAATTTACAAAATAAAAAAAGAATTAGAACAAAGTAAAAAATTGAACAACAATAAAAACATTGAAGAATAGTGAAAGGACTCACCATTACCATTAAACATAGCAAAAAGAAAAGAAGTAGTGTTAATATAGACTCGGGTTCACGGTGAACCCTACACGTGGCAACATATCAACCATTCAAGACATAATTAAAAGTTATAACTATAAGGGAAAAAAACATTTTACCTCCGTAGATATTTTGGTCGTTGCAATTTAGCCCCTGAACTTTCAAAACGGGCAATATAATTCCCTGTATGTTTTAAAACGTGCATTCTGCCCCATCCGTCACAACTCCATCTTTTTTTTCCGTTAAATAAGCACATGCAGTGCACATGTCATTTATTAAATGACTAAAATATCCTTTTTTTACGGGGAAAAAATCACACAGTATGCTTTTTTCCCCGTAAAAAAAAAAGGTATTTTAGGGGGTAAAGTGCTTTTAGGGGGGTAAAGTGCTTTTTTCCCCGTAAAAAAAAGGTATTTTAGTCATTTAATAAATGACATGTGCACTGCATGTGCTTATTTAACGGATAAATGGATGGAGTTGTGACGGATGAAGCAGAATGCACGTTTTAAAACATACAGGGAATCGTATTGCCCGTTTTGAAAGTTCAGGGGCTAAATTGCAATGACCCAAACATCTAGGGAGGTAAAATGTTTTTTTTCCTAACTATAATAATATTATAAAATCCTTGGTTAATATGTTGCCACGTGTAGGGTTCACCGTAAACTCGAGTCTATATTATCATTTTCCAAAAGAAAAAGATAGAACAGAAAAGCAAGAGTATCACTCTCATCTTCAACCTCCTTCATTCATTATCATCAACATCACTTTCACCACCAAACTAAAAAAATAAGAATAAGAACATAAAAATAAATAAATAAACAAAAGTAAAAACAGAGAAAAAATAAAGAGAGAGTTCATCATCACCAGTAAACAAAAAAAAAAGCAGATAAGCAAAAATATCACAATTATCTTCAACCTCATTTATTCATTCATGTGATGATTAATAATAATCCAATAGTTAGATTTTATAGTAAAAGTCTCAAGCAAATTTTTATTTTCTAAGTAATTACTATTAATAAAAATTAAATGTAATTGAAATCTAATGACATGTTAATAAATGTCATGAACATTTTGCACCTTAATTATGACAAATGATGTCCAAAGTGTAACGGAAATAGAATAATTAAAACTTATGAATATATATATGCTTCTAGTACTAAATAATCTTATATATAATAGAGTTATGGCAGCAAGAAAATACCTAAGTATATATATATATATATATATATATATATATATATATATATATATATATTATTTGTTTTTGTTACTTCTTTTTTGTGTAAGAAACATTTTGCATGTTAATTATGCCAAAGGTTGTCCAAAGTGTAATGGAAATAAAATAATTAAAACTTATAAATATATATGCTTCTAATACTAAATAATCTTATATATAATACAATTATGACAGCTGAAAGAGTATTCATTGTAGTATTGTCTTGATGAGAAGCATCTATTTTCATTTTTTAATGCCTAAATTAATTAATATTAATAAAAATAAAATGTGTATTGAAATCTAATGAGTTATTAATAAATTTCATGAACATTTGGCACTTTAATTATGACAAAGGATGTCCAAAATGTAACAGAAATAAAATAATTAGAACTTATGAATATATATATGCTTCTAATACTAAATAATCTTATATATAATAGAGTTATGACAGAGAGAAAAAACCTAAGCATATGTACATTATTTTTGTTACTTTTTTTTTTGTGTAAGAAACAATTTGCATGTTAATTATGCCAAAGGTTGTCCAAAGTGTAACGGAAATGAAATAATTAGAACTTATGAGTGTATGCATAAGTGTAACGAAAATAGCATAATTAGAATTTATGAATATATGGATAAGTGTAATGGAAATGGAATAATTATAACTTATGAATATATGCATATATGCTACTCATACTAAATACTTGATATAATATAACTAATATATAAATTGATTTTTGTGAGAAAAATTCTAAGTATGCCACATCATCAAACTTAACATGAGAAGCATTTTGGGTGTTCCACCTCATGTTAAAAATAAAATCATATTTTATTAATATAGAGAAGAATTACAAATTGTCTACTTATGCAAAGAGTAGTCAAAGGTTTTATGCTTCATGGTTAAGCATTCATGTCATTATCAAAAGTTGAATGGTCAAACCTTATCAACTTGCTAAGTTAACAATTTGCAAGCTAAAAGTGTAGACAGCTTGCAACAATAAGATAGCAAGTGGTGCAAGCTTCAAACACTTGTAACTTGCTATTTTCAAGAGCAAGCACTGCCAATATGTGTTATATAAATTGAAGTATGTAGAGAGCATAAATGTATGTAGTTGATATCACAAATCAGAGAGAAAATATTATAGAGAAAATTTTAGTGAGTTTGTGTGAAGTGTTTTAGAGAGAGAAAAATATTAGGTCCCTCCTAGTATATATCCTAGTGTGTTTGTAATTTCCATATATAAGAGAGAGTGTTATTGTTCTCTCCTTATATTTTGAGAGATTGTAATATTTCCATTTTGTTAATATATTCTCAATATTGTCAATATATTTGTGTTCATCTCCATGTTTCTCATCTCCAAATTTTAGTTGTGTTACTCTATTCCTTAACTCTGATTCCTAACAGTGGTATCAGAGCTTTGGTTGTTGATTGTTCCGCTGCAAAGGAATATATTGGTCTAAAAACCATGACAACAAAATTTGAGATAGAGAAGTTCAACGGGAGTAATTTCTCCCTATGGAAGTTGAAGATCAAGGCAATCCTAAGAAAAGAAAATTGCTTAAATGCAATTGAAGGGAAACCCACTGGGATCTCAGATGACAAGTGGAAGGAGATGGATGGAAACACTATTGCTAACTTGCATCTTGCAGTGGCAGATTCAGTGTTGTCAAGCATCTCGGAAAAAGACACAGCTAAGGAGATATGGGATACACTCACCAAACTGTACGAGGCCAAGTCATTTCACAACAAAATATTCTTGAAGAGGAGACTCTATACTCTTCGAATGAGTGAATCCACATCAGTAACAGATCACGTCAACAATCTGAATACGTTATTTTCACAACTGACAACCATGGATAGTCAAATAGTAGAAAATGAACATGCAGAGCTTCTACTTCAAAGTTTACCAGATTCATATGATCAACTCATCATCAACATCACCAACAATAATATTGTTGATCGCCTCCGATTTTGATGATGTTGCGGCTGCTATTCTTGAAGAAGAAAGTAGACGTAAAAATAAAGATGATCGAATGGAGAGTTCGAGGAAATCAGAAGCTTTGTTGATGAAGAGAGGAAGATCTATGGAGCATGGCTCTAGTGGGAGTCAGAACTGTGGTAGATCAAAGTCTCGAAGAAGGAAGGACTTTACTTACTACAACTATGGCAAGAAAAGGCACGTTAAAAGATATTGTTGGTTCAACAAGAAGTGTACAGAAAAGAAAGCAGAAGCACGTACCTCTCATGGATGTGTTGCAAGTACCTCTGATGATGGAGAAATCCTATATGGCGAAGCAGCAGTTTCTAGAGGTGATAAACAACTTATTGATGTCTGGCGTGTAGAAACAAGAGCTTCATGGCATATGACTCCTAACCGTGACTGGTTTTGTACCTATGACTATGTCTCGGAAGGATCCGTGTTCGTGGGTGATGATCATGCCTTGGAAATTGCTGGTATTGGGACTGTCAAAATTAAAATGTTTGATGGTTCTATTTGTACAATTCAAGGGAAATGTCATGTGAAAGGCTTGAGAAAGAACTTGTTGTCAATTGGGCAACTAGATGGCCTTGGTTTCAAGACTCATATTGAGAATGGGATCTTGAAAGTTACAAAAGGTGCTCTCGTGGTGATGAAGGCAAAGAAGATTGGAACCAATATATACAAGCTTCTAGGAGATACGTTGCAAGAAGCAAATGAATCAGTTGCTTCAACTAATGAGGATGAAGATACAACGATGTTGTGGCACAAAAGATTAGACCACATGTCAGAACGTGGATTGAAGATTCTTGTAGATCGTAATCTCATTCACGGGCTCAAAACAGTAAAGCTACCTTTCTGTGAGCACTGTGTGACGAGTAAGCAACATAGATTGAAGTTCCAAATATCTACTGCCAGAAGCAAGCATATTCTAGACTTGATTCATTCTGATGTATGGGAGTCACCAGAAATGTCTCAAGGTGGGACAAAGTATTTTGTCTCATTCATTGATGACTATTCTAGAAGATTGTGGGTGTTCCTCATCAAGAGAAAGTCAAATGTGTTCCTAGTATTCAAGCAGTTCAAGGCACAAGTGGAGCTTGAAACTGGAAAGAAAATCAAGGGCTTGAGGACAGATAATGGAGGAAAATACACAGATGGTGATTTCATTGCATTTTGCAAAGAGTAGGGCATTCAAAGGCTATTCACAGCTGCATATACTCCTCAGCAAAATGGTGTAGCAGAGTGGATGAATAGAACTTTACTTGAAAGAACTTGAGCTATGTTGCAGACTGCAGGTTTAGCCAAGTCTTTCTGGGCAGAAGCCGTGAAAACTGCATGCTATGTGATAAATCGGTCACCATCAACAGCTATAGGATTAAAGACACCTATGGAGATGTGGCAAGGAAAACCAACTGATTATTCTTCTCTACATGTATTCGGTTGTCCTGTGTACGTGATGTACAATTCCCAAGAAAGATCAAAGTTGGATCCTAAGTCCAGAAAATGTATCTTCTTGGGTTATGTTGACAATGTTAAGGGGTATCGTTGGTGGTACCCCACTGCCCACAAGGTTATTGTCAGTAGAGATGTAATATTTGCAGAAAATGAACTGCAAAAGGAGCAGGAGAATGACAACAACACTAAAGAGACTACGACAGTTCACGTAGATGACAAATATGGAGAAAATGATTCTTCTGAAGCAAAACCAGAGCACGAGGTGGAAGTACCAAATGATGCCAATGATGCTGAAGTCTGACGATCATCACGTCAGACAAAATCACCATCATGGCACTCAGACTATGTGATGACTAGTCATGATGCATACTGTCTTTTAACAGAAGAAGGAGAGTCATCAACTTATGAAGAGGCTCTGAACAGTCCAGATGCTTCTTTATGGATGATAGCAATGCATGAAGAAATGGAAGCATTACATAGAAACAAGACATGGAAGCTTGTTCCACTCCCTGATGGACGTAAAACCATTGGTAATAAATGGGTTTACAAAATCAAACGAGACAACAATAATCAAGTGGAGTGGTATCGTGCGAGACTGGCGGTGGCTAAAGGATTTGCTCAGAAAGAATGTATTGATATCAATGAAATATTTTCTCCGGTGGTTAGAATTACTACAATTAGAGTAGTTCTGGTTATGTGTGCTGTGTTTGATTTACATCTAGAACAATTAGATGTAAAGACAACTATTCCTCAATGAGAACTTGAAGAAGAGATATATATGCTCCAACCAGAAGGCTTTGAAGAACATGGCAAAGAAAATTTGGTTTGCAGATTAACCAAATCTCTGTACGGATTAAAGCAGGCGTCAAAGTGTTGGTACAAGAGATTTGATTCCTTCATTAACAACCTTGAATACAACAGACTTAGTTCAGACTATTGTACGTACTACAAAAGGTTTGATGAAAATGATTTTATCATTTTGCTGTTGTATGTGGATGACATGTTGGTAGTAGGCCCCAACAAAGATCGAGTCTAAGAATTAAAGGCACAGTTGGCTAGGGAGTTTGACATGAAGGATTTAGGATCTGCAAACAAGATTTTGGGGATGCAAATTTACTGAGACAGAAAAGATATGATGATTTGGCTATCCCAAGAGAATTACTTGAGGAAGGTCTTGCGGCGCTTCAACATGCAAGAGTGTAAGTCAATATCTACCCCTCATCCTGTCAATTTTAAATTATCCTCGGAAATGAGCCCTAGCAGTGAAGCAGAGAGGATGGAAATGTCTCGAGTACCGTATGCATTAGCATTGGGAAGCCTTATGTACGCCATGATATGTACAAGACCAGATATAGCTCAATCAGTTGGTCTTGTTAGTCGATTCATGGCAAATCCAGGCAGAGAGCACTGGAATGTTGTTAAGAGGATCCTTAGATATATTAAAGGAACCTCTGATGCTGCATTATATTTTGGAGGATCTGAATTTCTTGTCAAAGGATATGTTGACTCAGATTTTGCAGGTGACAATGATAAAAGAAAATCCACTACAGGTTATGTGTTCACACTTGTAGGAGGAATCATGAGCTGGTTATCTAAGTTGCAGACAGTGGTGGCATTGTCTACAACAGAAGCTGAATACATGGCAGCTACACAAGCTTGCAAGGAAGCAATTTGGATACAAAGGTTAATGGAAGAACTCGGACACAAGCAAGAGAAAATTTCAATTTATTGTGACAGTCATAGTGCCTTGCACATTGCAAGGAATCCAGCCTTTCATTCAAGAACTAAACACATAGGCGTACAATATCATTTTGTTCGTGAAGTGGTGGAGGAAGGGAATGTGGATATGCTGAAAATCCACACCAAAGAGAACCTAGCAGATATCCTAACAAAGCCAATCAATGCAGATAAGTTTGCATGGTGTAGATCCTCTATCGACCTATTGAAATATAAGTAGCATGAAAGAAGAAAATAAAATATGATTTTAAGTGGGAGATTGTTAAAAATAAAATCATATTTTATTAATATAGAGAAGAATTACAAATTGTCTACTTATGCAAAGAGTAGTCAAAGGTTTTATGCTTCATGGTTAAGCATTCATGTCATTATCAAAAGTTGAATGGTCAAACTTTATCAACTTGCTAAGTTAACAATTTGCAGGCTAAAAGTGTAGACAGCTTGCAACAATAAGATAGCAAGTGGTGCAAGCTTCAAATACTTGTAACTTGCTATTTTCAAGAGCAAGCACCAACAATATGTGTTCTATAAATTGAAGTATGCAGAGAGCATAAATGTATATAGTTGATCATCACAAATCAGAGAGAAAATATTAGAGAGAAAATTTTAGTGAGTTTGTGTGAAGTGTTTTAGAGAAAGAAAAATATTAGGTCTCTCCTAGTATATATCCTAGTGTGTTTGTAATTTCCATATATAAGAGAAAGTGTTATTGTTCTTTCCTTATATTTTGAGATCAGATTATAATATTTCCACTTTGTCAATATATTCTCAATATATTTGTGTTCAACTCCACGTTTCTCAACTCCAAATTTTAGTTGTGTTACTCTATTCTTTAACTCTGATTCCTAACACCTCATAGGTGCATAACCCAACTTTAGTATTATATATAAGATAAGATATAACAAAAGGGTAAATTTTGTAATTTTACATTGTCTATCATGTCTTGTCCCTCATAAACCAAACATGATACAAGGACTAAGTTTTATGTCATGTGCATCATTACCAAACATATCACAGAGACACTGCGATTAATATCCTTGTCTTTAATGTCACTGTCTCAGTGTCTCTAGTGTCTTTGTGCCTATTGTCTCTGCAAACAAACACACCTTAATTGATCATGGTCCTCAAGTTGACTTTATCAATGAGATAAAGTCTCGTTCCTACCAAATTAACCAAATGGAAATAAAATGTCCCAAGACGATGGCAATTCATACTTCTGGTAGCAACTTGAGTGATGAGTCATCGACTCTCAGGGAAGGCATAAGCCTCACAGAGTCAACGATGAAACACCTTTTATCCCTATGGGTTTCCAAGGCTTGGGTATAGAGTCGTGTTATGTGATAGTGCACTGTGTGTGATAAGTCGTTAAACTTTAAATCCAAATAACATTTTCCCAAGATGCAAGAGAAAATGTAATAGAAATAAAGTCATCTACCCTAAGGTTTGTATTTATAAAAAAAAAAAAGTAAATAAATGTGCAAAGACAAAAACAAGTAAAAAAGAAAAAAAGGTTAGTGTGAAGGGAAAATTAAATATTATACATTATAAATATTTGTATAATTTACTCTAATATACTTGACTCTCTACGTTTCCTAGTGGAGTCGCCAAACTGTCACAACTTCCCAAAGGAGTGCCATGACCAACATATATTTGTTGGGTATTGGTACCCTATATTTTTCTAATCAAAATCCTAATAATAATAAGAGTAAACCCCCAAGTTGGTCCCTGACAATTTTCGCGGTGGACAAGGTAGTCCCTGACATTGAGAAATTGACAAGTTAGTCCCAGACAATTTCAATTTTCGGACAACCGTTAGTCCCTAAATGGCTTCCGTTAGTTCGAGGGACCAATATGGCTTATTTATTAATTGTTAGGGACTAATAAAAGAAATTTAATAAGAATGAATCCTTTAAATTATGATATGAACATTGACTCATTCATTCTAATTATATATTAATTTCAAGCTACATATAACTACTCCGGTAAATATTAAATCTCTATTTAGATGTATTACTATCAAAAGACAAATATGTTGGGTAATTTTTCAATCACAAATGCTTGGGGCACAATTAAAAATTAGCCAAAACAGCCAACAAAACTCATTTAACACTTTATGGCCCAAATAACACTTTTAATCATGAGTATATTTTTAATGGGCTAGGTGATTGTGGCCCAAATTCCTATTTGTTAGCTGTTTTGACTGGTTTTTTGTTGTGCCTCTAGCAATACTCTTTTTCAATTGAAGAAGTAACAACATTTTATTACTCTGCTGTAGAAAATAATTACATGCATACAATTATTTGTCGGTAACTATCTCGGTTGATTAGTTGATTCTAGCAATATATATATATATATATATAGTCGAAGAGGGGTATTATTGATACATATATACAATAATATTTTGAGTAGTAATGTTATATGTATATCATAAAATTAGTTATCGGAGTAATACATATATACAGTAATTTTTTTCTACAGAAAAGTAATAAAATGTTGTTACTTCTTCAATTGAAAAATTACCCAACATATTTATCTTTTGATAATAATACATCCAAATAGTGACTTAATATTTACCGGAGTAGTTATATGTAGCTTGGAATTAATACATAATTAGAATGAATATGAGTCAATGTTCATATCATAATTTAAAGGATTCATTTTTATTAAATTTCTTTTATTAGTCCCTAACAATTAATAAATAAGCCATATTGGTCCCTCAAACTAACAGAAGCCGTTTAGGGACTAACGGTTGTCCGAAAATTGAAATTGTCAGGGACTAACTTGTCAATTTCTCAATGTCAGGGACTATCTTGTCCACCACGAAAATTGTCAGGGACCAACTTGGGGGTTTACTCTAATAATAATTAAAAATAATAATAATAATAATGTAAACCAATAATAATAATAATAATAGTAAATCCAATTTGGCTTTGTTCCATGTTCCAACACACTCACTCATTATACAGAAATGATACATTGACGAAGAAATGCAATGAATGCGGGACGAATTGGACAATGTTAGTGTGGTTCCACTAGTTGAGAGTCACATCATGGGAAAATAAATTAGAAAATTATAGTTAAGAAAAAGTAAGTGAATTAAAATACTTATTGATCAAATGAGAGTTGTCATATTGTGTTCCATAATTTAAGTGCTCTTCTAAATCTTATTTTTTTTAAATCATTTTTATATTTCATCTCCCTCCAATTCCCTAATTTCATTTATCTCAATATTTATGTTTAAAACTTTCACATTTTTTATATTTTATAAAAAACTATCTAATTTATACCACAAGAAAATAATAAGAAAAAATAATTATTATATTTCTAATTTAAAATAAATCAATCGAATAAGTTTTTCTTTCTTAATTAAATATTTTTGAAATGTTAAAACTAAATATTTGGTTTCCTTGTTACGACATTCCAATATTTTTTAACTTTTTAAAATAAAAGAATAAAAATTAAGTATGATTATATTTTTAATTAATAATAAATTGTCTTCTTTTATCCAGCCATGAATGAGTAAATCTTATCAAAACTTTAGTAAGGATCAATAATGTCTCTAATACTAACACACATAACACGACCTACCAGCTGTTTTACAAAATTATCAACTTTTTCTATATTTACTAACCATCACATAGAGACGAATTACCAACTACTTTATTTTATTTAAAAAAAAGTTATTTGGGAAAATTTTAAATATAAATATTGAGACAAATAAAATTGGGAAATTGGAGAGAGATTAAATATTAAAATAAATTTTAAAAGAATGAGGTATAAATGAGACACTTAAATTATGAAACACTAACATGATAACTCTAGTTCGTCCAAGCATTCGTCCCTTTTACTCGTTCAACTATTATATATATATATATATCAGAAATGATAGTTGAACGAGTGAAAGGGACGAATGGTTGGACGAACTAGACTTATCATGTCAGTGCTTCATAATTTAAGTGTATCATTTATACCCCCATTCTTTTAAAATTTATTTTAATATTTAATCTCTCTCCAATTTTCCAATTTTATTTGTCTCAATATTTATATTTAAAATTTTCACAATTTTTATATTTTATAAAAATACTATTTAATTTAGATAAAAAATAATAAGAAAAAATAGTTATTTCTAATTTAAAATGAATCAATCGAATAACATCTTCTTCTTTAAATATTTTAGAAATATTAAAATTAAATATTTGTTTTTCTTGTTATGATGTGTGTTTCAATATTTTTTAATTTTTAAAATAACAAAGATAAAAAAAGTATGGTTACATTTTTAATTAATAATAACTTGTCATCTTTATCCAACCATTCATGAATGAGTAAATCTTATCAAAGTTTTAGTAAGGAATTAATGTATCTAATACTAACACACATAACACGACTTACTAACTGTATGTCACGACCCAACTCAGATCGTGACCGGCACATGGGACACCGAGTCCCATGTCAGCCTTAACCTGTAATCCACACAATAATCCCGCTAAACAACAACAGTCACAACTACTTTAACATGCATATTCATCACACATCACATTCTGCAATTCGTCTTATTTATTATTGTTACATGTGTGTTTATCATTAGAGATCCCGGGAGCCCAGCCCCTCCTTAGATCTTTAGTCCCGGGAGCCCAGCCCCTCCTCAGACTTTATCAAACTCGACCCCGGGAGCTATGCCCCTCCTCAGGCCGAGCAAACCAACATTTAATCATCCTTTATTTAATTTCATTTCGCAATCGTACATCGCATTATATTCACACCACCGTCATAATAACAACATAACAGTCCGATATCGAGTTTAGGGTAGTGGTGAACGAGTGGATTTGGATACATACTTAAAAGTATAAAGATTTTGAGTTAAAGTCTTAAAAATAGAGTTTTTGTACTAATGTAATCGATTACGAGCCTCTGTAATCGATTACCAGCTTCAAATTTCGTTCTGAAGAAAATTTTTGTAAAAATTGGCAGTCTGTAATCGATTACAATCCCGCAGTAATCGATTACAGCCTGGGTCAGAAACGAAATTCTGCAGAAAACTTCGCGAAAATCATCTCCAAATCCCCATTTTCACCACAACCCATCCAAATCAAACACAACCAACATGCAATATCAATCATATATCAACCAATCTCAGTCCCTATCAACTATCATAACCAGAAATTCACAATATCAATCAAAATCAAACATAAACCATAAATAACCCATTACTCACAAATTACTCCAATGAGCTCCAAGACACCACCCGGAGCTAGGACGAGTTACCCGGAGCTTCTCTAGTTGGTTGAGACCCTAGAGAACACATCACAAACCTCAATCTCTCAACAAAATAAAAAACCCCCAATAGTAAACCCTAAAACCCCAATCCGAAAATAGAGAGAAATATACACCAATGGAGAGAAAGAAATACTCTACACTTACCCACAATATACTAGATGATGATTGGCATATCAATCTTGAACATTAATGGAGTTGGGTGAGGGATTTGAAAGAGAGATATGAGATGAGGAAGAAGATGGAAAATGGGAAATGAGAGGGAGAGAGATACGGGAGAGTGATGAAGAAAAGAGAAAAAGAGAAAGGAAAGGAAGAAAAGGGGTGGGGAGGTGGGACCCACGTGGTTCTATCTCCCCGGTTGTATCGTGATCTCTTACTCAAACTAACTCAGAATACCCGAGGTATTACAATCTTCCCCCCTTAAAGAATTTGGACCCCGAATTCAAACACATAAGGGAAAAAGAGATTACCTGAATCATGAAAGCGGTGCGGATACTTATCCCGCATGGCTTCCTCGGGCTCCCACGTAGCCTCTTGACCAGAGTGGTTTCGCCAAACCACCTTCACTGTAGCCACTTCCTTAGAACGGAGTTTCTTCACCTGCCGATCAACAATAGCCACCGGTTCTTCCTCGTATGCCAAATTCTCATCCAACGGTAACACTTGATACTCGATCACATGAGATGGATCCGATAAGTACTTCCTCAGCATAGACACATGAAAGACGGGATGGATTGAGGACATCTCAGGTGGAAGTGCCAAATGATAGGCCACTGCCCCAATCCGATCCAAGATCTCAAAAGGTCCAACATACCGAGGACTCAGCTTTCCTTTCTTACCGAACCTCATAACTCCCTTCATTGGAGATATGCGGAGAAACACATGATCTCCGACCGAAAACTCCAAATCTCGCCTCCGGTTGTTAGCATAGGCCTTCTGCCTACTCTGAGCCGCTTGGAGCCTTTCCCTGATCAACTTCACCTTAT
Source organism: Aeschynomene evenia (assembly GCA_013621005.1). Classification (NCBI taxonomy): domain Eukaryota; kingdom Viridiplantae; phylum Streptophyta; class Magnoliopsida; order Fabales; family Fabaceae; genus Aeschynomene; species Aeschynomene evenia. Next base: position 14,640,645 of record CM024271.1, read on the forward strand.
CCATGGCATCCTGTACCAGATCGGGTCCCAACATGGCAGCTTCACCACTCTCAAACCAACCTATGGGAGACCGACACCTCCTACCATAAAGAGCCTCAAACGGTGCCATACCAATACTGGCCTGATAACTATTATTATAAGAAAACTCCACCAACGGAAGATACGGCTCCCAACCATCTCCGAAATCCATAACACAAGCTCGGAGCATATCCTCCAAAATCTATATGGTCCTCTCTGACTGACCATCGGTCTGAGGGTGAAAAGCTGTGCTGAAGTTAAGGCGAGTCCCCAAGGCTTCTTGAAAGGATCGCCAAAACCGGGAGGTGAACTGAGTCCCTCTATCGGAGATAATGGAGGTCGGAACACCATGAAGTCGCACAATGACCTCGATGAACAATTGAGCATAACGAGGCGCCCCGTAGGATGTCTTAACTGGAATGAAGTGGGCCGACTTGGTCAGTCGATCCACAATCACCCATATGGAGTCAAAGCCTCGAAAACTGCGAGGTAGCCCTGTCACAAAGTCCATGGTGATCCTCTCCCACTTCAAGGTCGGTATCTCTATCGGTTGCAACAACCCTGCAGGTCTCTGATGTTCTGCCTTCACTTGCTGACACACCAGACAACGAGAAACAAAGTCCGCTACATCCCGTTTCATACCTTCCCACCAAAATAACTGCTTCAGATCTTGGTACATCTTGGTACTGCCCGGGTGGATGGAATACTTAGAGTTGTGAGCTTCCTCTAGTATGAGCCTCCTCAGGTTACCCACATCGGGCACGCACAACCGCTGCCCACACCGTAATACACCCTCTAAGTCCAGAGATAGCTCCACTTCTTTCCCTTTACTGACCTCTGACACTAGCTTAGCAAGCCTTGGATCATCCCGCTGAACAGATTTAATCTGGTCCACCAAAGAGGATTGAGCCCGCACATGAGCTAAGAGTACTCCAGATCTCCCTAACTCGAAGTGCATGCCCTCTGACTCCAACCTATGGATCTCCTCAACCAACGGTCTCTTCACAACAGCAATGTGGGCCAGACTACCCATAGATTTCCTACTCAGTGCATCATTAGAGATCCCGGGAGCCCAGCCCCTCCTCAGATTTTATCAAACTCGACCCCGGGAGCTATGCCCCTCCTCAGGCCGAGCAAACCAACATTTAATCATCCTTTATTTATTTTCATTTCGCAATCGTACATCGCATTATATTCACACCACCGTCATAATAACAACATAACAGTCCGATATCGAGTTTAGGGTAGTGGTGAACGAGTGGATTTGGATACATACTTAAAAGTATAAAGATTTTGAGTTAAAGTCTTAAAAATAGAGTTTTTGTACTGATGTAATCGATTACGAGCCTCTGTAATCGATTACCAGCTTCAAATTTCGTTCTGAAGAAAATTTTTGTAAAAATTGGCAGTCTGTAATCGATTACAATCCCGCAGTAATCGATTACAGCCTGGGTCAGAAACAAAATTCTGCAGAAAACTTCGCGAAAATCATCTCCAATTCCTCATTTTCACCACAACCCATCCAAATCAAACACAACCAACATGCAATATCAATCATATATCAACCAATCTCAGTCCCTATCAACTATCATAACCAGAAATTCACAATATCAATCAAAATCAAACATAAACCATAAATAACCCATTACTCACAAATTACTCCAATGAGCTCCAAGACACCACCCGGAGCTAGGACGAGTTACCCGGAGCTTCTCTAGTTGGTTGAGACCCTAGAGAACACATCACAAACCTCAATCTCTCAATAAAATCAAAAACCCCCAATAGTAAACCCTAAAACCCCAATCCGAAAATAGAGAGAAATATACACCAATGGAGAGAAAGAAATACTCTACACTTACCCACAATATACTAGATGATGATTGACATATCAATCTTGAACATTAATGGAGTTGGGTGAGGGATTTGAGAGAGAGATATGAGATGAGGAAGAAGATGGAAAATGGGAAATGAGAGGGAGAGAGATACGGGAGAGTGATGAAGAAAAGAGAAAAAGAGAAAGGAAAGGAAGAAAAGGGGTGGGGAGGTGGGACCCACGTGGTTCTATCTCCCCGGTTGTATCGTGATCTCTTACTCAAACTAACTCAGAATACCCGAGGTATTACACTGTATTACAAAATTACCAATGTTTTCTACATCTACTAATCAACAAATAGAGACGAATTATCAGTCACTTTATAATAGGTCAGTTTCATCACTATTTCTTTTTCACTATGAATTTGGTTATTGGAGATAACAAAAGATGATGAAGTAGGTCACCTAAATGGTCACTAAAAACTATTACAATAATTTAAATACTACCGTTGTTCTCATTACTTCTTCCAATAAATAGCAAGAACACTAAACCACATATCGTGATTTGAAAAGAAATCAATCGAATAATTTCTTCTTCCTTAAATAATTTAGAAATATTAAAATTAAATATTTGTTTTCCTTGTTACAATGATGGTTCCAATAATTTTTTATTTTTTAAAATAAAATAAAGTGACTGGTAATTCGTCTCTATTTGATGGTTAGTAGATATAGAAAATGTTGATAATTTTGTAAAATAGCTAGTAAGTTGTGTTATGTGTGTTAGTATTGGAAACATTGATCCTTGCTAAAGTTTTGATAAGATTTACTCATTCATGGCTGGATAAAGAAGACAAGTTATTATTAATTAAAAATGTAACCATACTTAATTTTTATTCTTTTATTTTAAAAAGTTAAAAAATATTGAAACCCACGTCGTAACAAGAAAACTAAATATTTAGTTTTAACGTTTCAAAAATATTTAAGAAAGAAGAAGTTATTCAATTGATTTATTTTAAATTAGAAATATAATAGTTATTTTTTCTTATTATTTTCTTATGATATAAATTAGATAGCTTTTTTATAAAATATAAAAAAATGTGAAAATTTTAAACATAAATATTGAGATAAATGAAATTAGGGGATTGGAGGGAGACTAAATATAAAAATAGATTTTAAAAAAATAAAGATTTAGAAGAGTACTTAAATTATGGAACACAATATTACAAGTCTGGTTTGATCAATAAATATTTTGATTCACTTACATTTTCTTAACTATAATTTTTTAGAGCATTGCTAGGGGTACAATAAAAAACCAGCTAAAACAGCCAGTAAATAGCAATTTGTGCCACAATCACTCAGACCATTAAAAATATACTCATGATTAAAATGCTATTTGGGTCAAGAAAATGTTAAATGAGCTTTGTTGGCTGTTTTGGCTGGTTTTTTGTTGTTCCCCAAGCATTTGTGTAATTTTTAATTCATTTTTTCCATGATGTGACTTTAAGTTAGTGAAATGATACTAACATTGTCCAATTCTTCGTCAATATATCATTTCCGGTAGGGATGACAATTAGAACCCTACCCGTGGGGCACCCGCACAACCCTACCCGCATATGGGTCGGGTCTAAAACCCACCCCGCAATGGGGCGGGTAGGTGCGGGGCGGGTTTTGATGGTGGGGCGAGGCGGGTTCGGGTTCATAGTAAACGCTACCCCACCCTACCCGCACCCTATATATAAATTTTAAAAAATGTTATTATTATTATTATTATTATTATTATATATATGTAAATAAATAAATGTAATTATTTGAAGGATTTAATTTTCATTCACTGATAGTGTACCATTTTTTTACACAATCATCCAATCATGTGCTGCCACGTCAGCCATGATAGTGTTTTCTCTCTCCCACTACCTGAAAAGTCATACAAACGAAACATTTTGATTGGACGACACGACAGTGTAAAATACCTTTACACTGTCAGTGTATCAAAATTAAACTCTTATTTTAACCAAATTTTATTTTCCATTGCATATTATAATAATTTAATATATTTTTTCATAATAATGTGGGGCAGGTACGGGTTTTAATGTTTTAAATCCGGGGGTAGGAGCGGGTCGGGTATAGAAAAATTTGAGAGTGTGCGGGGCGGGGTCGGGTTGAGGTAAAACCCATCCCAACCCGCCCCATTGCCATCCCTAATTTCCAGTTTCCCAAACCCACACCCCAACATTTTCAGAATTAGGGTTTGGTGAGAGGGTAGGCAAAGAGAAAGTGAGGCGGAGCGAGAGATGGAAAGAGGACCTTGGCCGCCGCGGTCATCGCGATGGCAAGGCAGCGGTTAGAGGAGATAGTAGCTGGAAGGAAGGAGGCTTTGCCGCCGCCGCACACGGGCAACTCTGTAAGAGGTAAGAAATTAAGAAAGTGTAGAAGATGATAGAAATTCCTCAATTAAGGGCCAAGAGAGAGAAGAGAGAATAATTCCAAGAATATTGGAATTTCAAAAGGGGAAAATGGATCAATTCTCATCAAATGCATATCCCATTATATTACAATTATAACTATTTATAGTAAAATACTATAATTATCCTAATTGGGCCCATAAAACTATTTTACTCATTACATTACCTTCCCCTTAAAGACAACCTTACCCTGAAGGTTGTGATAAAAAATAAATGTATATCCTAATTACAATTAATAAAAAGAATAATTGATCCTAAAAATAATATTTCTACTTTATTTTTATTCTACTACTAAAAATAAAAACTACTACCAGGATCCCATTATTTAAAATAAAATGCATGTGTCCAATTAAAATAATTTCCCAAACTTTCCCTAATTGGTACAACTTGACCAAAATAGTGAAAGGTCAGCCCTTGGCCCAACATAGGGGTTCTTAAGCCCAAAGTCTCACGGTCCAATTCCCTTGAGGCCTCTATCTTCATCTTCTTCCAGAATATTCTGCAGACGCCCATGGCTGCCACACCTTCGACCAAACTCGCCACCAGTTGAGGGTCAACTCCGGTCACTAGCGGTGAAGCTTCTTCGAAACAGTTCTTCACTACTTCCGTTATCGCATGCCATTGAAGTGTAGTGAAGAGGATTCTACCCGCCAGAAATGACATCTCATCCTTCCCTTTGTCATCGGTGTTCATCGCGGTCGTTCTCCGCCGGCGCCGAGGTTGCAACTCAAACGATCTTTTCTCTGCACATCGTCCCCGCAATGATTCTGCATCCTTCGATCATCACCCTTGCGATCCCAAGGAAGTACCGCCGCTAGTAGTGTAGGTGGCCTATCCACCATCGTTGGGCGTCGACTGCTCATGGTCTGATCGCTGCCGCTGGAGTCCAGGAGAGTTGAAGGTTTGCGCTCTCTTTCTGCAGAATTCACGGCGAAGGTCGACGAGATCGCATCCTTCCGAGCGCGTTCTCCATCATTCGCCTTGGTGTCTTCATATTGGAGCGCGAATGGATCTGTCCCAACACTATTGCCAAATCTGATTGCAGCTCCTTCATCCTCATTGTTAGAAATTTTTTATGCTGCAAATTCTTGTTCTGAAATTGTCAATGAAGAATGCTGATTTTGAGTTGCCTCTTTTGATGAATCGGAGCTTGAATTGAGATATAGATTTGTAACTTCTGGATTTGCTTTTGAATTTTGTGGATCTGAACTTTTCGGTTTTGGTAATTTTGGATCTGGAATAGCTTATGAATGATGTAATGTTGCTGATGATTTTGGTTGGATGTGAATCTGATTTTGATATGATATTTTTGGCTTTGAAATTTCTGAAAATGGATTTTTCCATCTTTCTTCGTAGAATTGTGCCAAACAAGATGCATGAGTTTTAGGATCATCAAAGATAACTTCTCTATAGATATAACTTTCTAATCCATTAAGAAAATACTTCAATATTTCTGAATCATTCAATCCTAATCTTTGAACATAAGGCAAAAAATCATTAAAATACTCAACTACACTTCCAATGGTGAATAGGTGAGATCGTCTATTCACCATGAAAATGGAGTATGATGGTCAATGAAAGCACGAGGAAAGAAATTAAAAAAGTGTAGAAGACAGATAGAAATTTCCCAATTAAGGGCCAAGAAAGAATAATTCCAAGAATATTGGAATTCCAAAAAGAAAAAATGGATCAATTCTCATCAAATGCGAAATGCATATCCCATTGTATCACAATTATAACTATTCATAGTAAAATACTATAACTATCCTAATTGCCCATAATACTATTTTACTCATTACAAACTCCAGGATGAACGCCTCGTGTTGATACGATGTCACGACCGCTACTGCTGCTGCCGTTGCCGGTTCGCGAACGGAGGGCGCGACCTGTGGGCTGTTGTTGCCTTTGTGGGGCGCAGCCGCTGACTAGCTCTAAGGGCTGTAAGGAGCTTGTTGTCGCTGTGACTCCGGCTGCGGTTGCTGCTAATTTTCACGACGATGGAGGTAAAGTGAGGGAGGGTGCGGATCCACGGCTACTATTGACGCTGCTGCTTCTTGTGGAGCACCTCGCGGTCCTACGGTGGTGATGGCGGCTGAGCTCGTAGCTGCTTGGTTCGGACCTCGCGGCGGCCAGAGTTGATGACCATGCCAAGGATGATGACAAAAAAATGGTGAGTTCTCTACTCTGTCTCTCTTTTTTTTTTTTATTTCTGATTTTTCATTTTTGTTGTATGGTTCTGATCTTATTTTTATTTTTAATGATGGAGATGATGTTGATGAAGGTGATGAAAAGGATAAGGATGAAAATGGTGGTTCTTAATAATGATGTAATACTCGATAACTGTAAATGAAAATGGCGTTTTTTTAGCTACTCACACTTTTACTAGAAAAAAAAAAGAGCATTTTTAACATTAAATGGGTTAATAAAGTATTGTCAATAAAAATAATATTTTCAACAATCTGAAAAGTTTATGATTATTTTCAACGGCTACTAAATGTGAATATATCTTTTTTTACAATATTTTTATCAATACTTTTCGACAATTACATGTTAAAAATGATCATTTTTGTTATAGTGTCAGCTTCATTGTAATTATTTAGTTTTGGAGATTGTTTTTGTGGTGTATGAAATGTTTTGATAAGATGTATTTTGGATTATGAATGATATTGTTGATTGATCTTCTGGGAAATGTATGTGACATTGTGGTTGTATTTAGATTTGCTTTGGTATTACGGGTAGAATCCCATTTCTGTGAAGTGCCTCCTTCCATTCTTCTCGGTTCCTTAGAACTCATCTTTTTATTTTGCTCCATTGTTGTCCAAACAAATTATAATCACGGATGTTTTATCGAAACAAGAAAATTTAAACACTAGACAAATAAGTAATCACGAGTTTTAATTTTGATCTAAATAAAGAAATACAAAACAAAGAAGTAAGCACGAATTTTATTTTTAAGCCAAACATAAGCAGTTGTGGATGCATGTATATATTCATATATCATTTGGTCTTTGGCCTCATTAGCTGCAGCACAAGAATAAAGAAAACAAATTGCTAGAAAGCATAAAAAGAAAAGGTGATGTCACGGACCAAACTCTTTTTGTTTTTATTTTTATTTTTCAAATGAACAAAAATAAGCTAAAGGAGTTGCAACAAAATATTTTCCATGAAATGGGCTAATAGAGGAGAATAGAAGACTTTTATTTCTTTGGTTTTTTGAACAAAATGGGCTAATTGTGCCGAAACGTTTTTGTGTTTTTTTTTTTGGATTGAAATGAAATAGGCAATAATACGAATTGTTTTTGTTTTAAATAAGACAAAAATAAAGTGATAAAATAACAAAAAAAAATGCATTTAATTATGTGAAGACTAGAAATAGAATCTGTCAAAATTTGGTATTCACACAATGCATTTTTGTATATATTATTTTAAATAAAAGAAACAAGTTATAAAATGAGGATGTGACCTTTGACAATTGATCTAAGATGACTTAAGTATTAAGTGTTAATTATTTGCGGGTTACACATAAAATGTGTGTAGTTTTTACACTTGTGTAGTATGTGCAATTGTACATGAAGGTATGTATGTTGTATATAAATGTGTGCATGCGATAAAGAACATGAGTATAGTCGGTACATAAATATGTATAGTATGTGCATAAATGCGTATAAAATGTACATAAAAATATAATTTATGTAGTTTGTACATAAAAATATGCATATTATTGCAATCAAAATTGTGTGTGGATATGCATAATTATGTGTGTAAATTTATGTGAACTTGTGTGTTCAAGATAAGATGTAAGTTAAATATTGCTAAATACAACATTATTCTTTCATATGATGAATATCAATGAAAGATACGAAAATTTTTTAAAAAAAATGTGTGAAAATGTATGACATTTCTATTATTGTGTATGTACATGTGCCAAAACTGTGTGCAAAGGATGATGATATGTATGTACTTTGATGTACACTTGTGTGTATAAATTGGAAAACTATGGTGTTTCTGAAAGTGATAAAACCAATTGTGCAAGCAAGAATTAAAAGGGTGGGGAGCAGAGAACATTAGCTAACAAATTGAGGAAGGTAATTATGGTTATTGCTTTGATTTGATTTGGTGCTTACTTTCATGGCCACCTAATAGCTCAACGGCGTGAATGAAGAGCGAGCATGGAGTGTGGTAGTCCAACACATCTTTGGAGCTCTCATACTTCGCTTGGCAAGGAATCGTGACAAGAACCGCTACCACATGAGCCTATGACTAGAAATGGGTTGAAGCCCCTACTGTTGTTATTGTGTTTGGGTTGAAGATGATCGTTATGGTGATTCAAGAATGGAAAAGGAGGTGGGTTCTAGTACATTAGGATCTCTTTTATTAGTCTAAGAAAACCTAGTTCTTTCCTCAGACTTTGTTCTTGATGTTGTGGTTGATGATTGATATGATGTTGAAAGTATTGTTGATGATGTTGCGTGACAAGTCAAACAAAAAAGGTTATAAACATTATGAGTGAGAAGATTTAAAAAAAAAACGTGATTTCAATTAAATTTATTATTTTTTATGTTATTTTTAGCAAGATTTGTTATTTTATAAGTGGGGCACCATTTAATTATGTGGATGGATTTATAGGTAGGGATGAAAAAGGGATGGGGAGGCAGGGATTTTTCTACGGGGAATTCCGAATTTGGGGCTTGCAGTCGGGGATTTTTTTCCTGCGGGGATGGGGACAGGGAGGAAAATCTCTCCGAGGGGTAGTTCGGGGAGGGGATGGGGATGGGGACTATGCTCCGCGCTCCGATGGTAAATTTATAATTTTACATTTATGAATATAATTTCACTTTTGTAAAATTTAGAAATCCTAAAATAACTTTACGTCTTAACCAAACATTTCCCTGATGCTTCTCCCTCATTCACTCTATTCACATTTCTTAAATCATAACAAACACGTACCCTGATACTCAGAGCTGTCGAAGACATATTTTGTTATTTTTGTGACTTATATTTTGTTGTCTAAAATTTATTTTACTTTTTTGTGATCTTTAGAACTTATTTAACAATGTATTTATGATTAATGATTATTTTATTATTTTTTTCAAAATTAATTTTTTTATTTTATGTAAAAAAAATTTAATTTTTTCTTCCCCATTTGGGGCTCCCTTGGGAGAGGGGATGGAGGAAAAATTTCCCCCAAGGCAAAGAACGAAGATAGAAATAAAGATTTTTTCATAGAGTGGAAATAGGGATGGGGACCATACTCTCCGCCAAACCCTGGCTTATGCCATCACTATTTATAGGAGATAGATATATAGTGTACTCGTTGGTCGTTACAAGTTTAATTAGATTAGAAAGCTCAAATTTCCTACTGGGCATCTAGTGCAAATATACAATAATAAAAGGAAGCTTAAAAAAATTAAAAGAAAAAAAAAATGATGAGAAAAGAGGCTCTTTTTTTTTATGGTGTGGGAGAAAAGAGGCTTTTTTTTTTTTTTTTGGTAATGGAAAAGAGGCTCTTTATACATTAATAAAAGGGGTGGATCATGTTGTAGAAATTAGAATCTTATGTTTGGATCCAATAAAACGTAAAGGTCCAAGTTTCCTTACAACATAGTGTCCATCTCATCATTTCCCCTTATTACTGATCATGTATATAAAGTCTTTGTCAGCAATCTTGAGTAATGAATTTGTGATCGTAGTGGGACCAATATAGCCATTATTGACTATTGTAGTTATAAGAGGATTCGTTGTATTTATATATATTCTTTACTAATGTTTAGGCACAGTGCAATCCATCGGACGAGATATAATTTATCGTGATTAACAATTTATTATATTAAAAATATATATTAATGAGATTAAAGTATTTGACATTAAATTGACATGAAGCTTTAAATAATTAAATGAGATTCTATAATATATTAAAGATAAATAAAAATTATATTTATATATAAGAGTATACATTGAAATAATAAAAAGTTATTTGATATATATAGTATTATTAATGCACGAAAAAAATTAGAACCCAATGTTATGTTGATGTCATGCATAAAAATTAAAAAACATATAATCATATAAATAATTAAAAATTAGATAACCAAAAGGCACATGAAGAATGATCGTTTTTCTTAATATTCATCATTTTGAGGTTAAGAACTTAGCAAGCTGAAACTTAGGTTCAATATTCATGATATGACACAAGCAATGTCAAATATAAAAATTATAAAATTAGGAATATCAGCAGAGTTGATTTGTGTTACATAGTAGTATTAAAAAAATTATAAAATTAGAAATACTAATATAATTTGTTTGAGGATTATTTATATAGTAAAATAAATTAAAAAATTATTTGGTGGTGATAATTCAGATTGCCACCTGATATGGGGTAATCCATATTATCACTTTGGAGGTGGATAATCCACATTACCAATATCTTAATCAAAATAAACGAATTAATAGGAATTATCAGATAATTTAATTGCAAGATTACTGATAATCTATCTACATTATCCAGCCTCCCTTTGTATGATGTCATGAGCGTCTTGTAATTAAATAAAATTAAAAAACTAATAATAGAAGAAACATGGTGCAGTATTGCAGTAACGTTGACCATTAGGATGACATGAGACATAGACAGTGTATATGTGTCAGTAAATAAATCTAGAAGGCAGATATCGCTGTCGGTCACTCTAACAACATTTTGTCAAACTTGTTCGGATCCACCATTTCACTCACTGCCACGTCAATTCTCCCAATATCATCTATCCAAAGACGCGTGTTATGGTGCAACATACATATTATCATGCACTGTGATATCTCAGCTAAACTTATTTATTTTTAATTATTAGTTTTTAACTTTTTTTTATCAACTTGTATGATTTATTTATCAACATTTTATTCTATTTTATTTTTAAATTTCATATATTAATTTTGTTAAATTTAAAAATTAAAGTAGAAATTATTTTAACAAATAAATAAAATATAAATTGATAAATAAATTTTAAAAATTAACAAAATATATCTGAGATATCAAAGAACATCATAAAATGACGTTTGGTCTGTGAAAATATTTTTTATTTTTATTTTCTACTTTTATATAAGTATATAGGTTATTTACTTGTTCTAGTAGATAATAGTTATGGTATTTTCATCTAGCTCATTTTTCATTTTCACACTTTTGATTAAAAATACAGAAAATAAAAATTTAACATTTTTTTTATTTTTAATTTCATTTTTATTGTAAATAAAAAATATAAATAAAAATATTTAATTTTATTTCATTGAAAAATAAAAATAAAAAAATAAATTAATCATCACCTAAGTGGTCAAGTAGGAAATGCACATTGTCCAAAATACTAATGTTCCAAATCTTCAATGCCTTTAATTTCCTTTGGGGGGAAAACTTCTGAGGCTTTAGCATTTTACTGAGTCCTCAGATACATACCAATTACATCATACAAATGATTTCAGTACATTTTTCCCCTATATTTTTTCTATATCACTTTTACTATCTTTGAATTTTTTTTTTATGTAACTTTATTTTATTTGGATTAGTTTCGTTATTCTCTTGTGAAATTTTGTAAAATTTAGTTCAATTTTTTATTTATTGGGTTGATACTTTCTAAATATATTGTTTAGAAGATATTAGTACAATTTTTTTTTTTCTAAAAAATGAATTTTAAGAAAATATAAGTATAATAATTTTATAAATTCTTGAACAAATCAAAAAAAAAAAAAAAATATATATATATATATATATATATATATATATATATATATTAAAACACATGTAATAGTTATTTACCAATAAATATATTTATTGATCCTCTTAAATTATGTCACTATGATAATTTAAGAACACATGGTTCTAACGAATCTTTAATGAATATTTTACAAATATTATTTTTTAATATGTATCTTTCAATTTATTATTAACTAATTTATAATTCATAGATGATATAATTTATTTAAATATAATTTGGAATTTGTATAAATAATTTTACTCAAAAAATTAACATGTGATATTTCTTAATTTCATTTTAATTCTTAATTAATTTTCTATTTTATATATAACTATTACGACATTAGAGAATTTTTTTCACTTATGAAAGATGTCTTGCCCAATTCTTCTTTCTTTATTTTAACTAAACTTTCTTTTATACCCTCATTAAATTTATAGTATTAACACTACAAGAAACATTCATTATCAACAGATATTCCTAAGAATATTATCAACTACAGATCTTACTATGAATAAGGAACCAAGATTATTTAATTATTTAATTTTTTTGGTTATCAGACATATGAGAGAGAATTCATATCTGTCGATAATACATTCTCGCCCAAGAAAAAAAAAATTTGGTCAATTTCAAGTTATTGACGGATGAAGATGAAACAATCCGTCAATAATAACCTAAAGCCTAACCCTATCATGCCATTTTCGAAGGATCTATCCGTCGACAAGTGAAATGCACTGTTTCACTTAATGAACGTTTTGATTATTGACAGATGGATGTTTCACAATTTGTCAATAATCTGGGAATATGAGATTCGCGAGACATCTTCTTCCCCATTTTCTCCATTTGGTTCTCTCTCTCTTTCTCATTGTGCTACCACTGCCTTTGGAGGCCATTTTCACCGTCGTGGGAGCTCAGTTAGGTCATCTGAAGGTACCTACAGGCTCGTCTCTTTCTTCTCTATATTTTAATCGATTTGGAATTTTTTGGAACGATCTCTAACAGAATCTCCATTTTCATAGCCCCCCACCGCTAAAGACCGTCATCCCCTTTGCCGTGAAATCCTCTTCAACGGTTATAACTTCCATTAAGTAATTATTTATATTTTTCATTTTTTTTGTATTCTCAACTAATTATAATTCTATTTTTTAATTATAATTAGTTTTTTAATTTTTTTAATTAATTATAATTCTACTTTTTAATTAATTATATTTCTGGTTTTTGTAAAAACATTATTATTAAAAAAATGTTTTTAAAAAACGGATTTTTAAAATACATTTTTATTTAATTTTTTTAAAAATTATTTTTGTTTTTACTAAAAAATAAAAAAATTTATTTAATTTAAAATTATTTTATACTAAAAAAATTTCTTTTTAATTTAATAAAATTGTTTTGTATACTTAAAAATTCATTTTTTTCTTACACATAATAATATGTTTTAAAAATAAACTATTTTGTAAATAATAAATTTATTTTTTAAATTGACTTTATATTAGTTAGTGGTATTCGTGTTGAAAATTGTTATTTTGACACTCATTTGGTTGTCTAATCTTAGACAACCCGCATGCCTATCCGTGAAGCTTAAAAATGAGAGTGCATCCTGGGAAAACTTTTTTACTAAAAATCTAAACAATCTCACTCCAAATCCTCAAATCCCTAATTATCTCTCTTCTTTCTCAATTTTCACGAACTCTCCTTTCTTCTTTCTTCTTCCCTATTTCTCTTATTCCATTTTCTCCTTCCACAAAACATTGCTTCATGAACCCATTCACAAGTCTCTCTTTTCCTTCGCGAATACAAGAACGTTCTCCCTTGCATCTTGAAGTGTTGAACCTTCATTATTGACACCATTTCACCAAGGTCTCCCTTGCATCTTCAATGTTTATTATTCTTCCATTTGCAAATTTTCATTCTTCTTTATGAAGTTCTCACCTCTATTCAGTCATCTTGACAGTTGCTTTGTGAGTTATTTATTGTATTGATGAGTTGTAATGAGTTTGAGTTTTATTTTGGTGTTTAATTTTTGAAGATGAATAAGTAGGTAGTTTAGATTTGTTTTGTTGTGGCGTGGTGTGATACAAAGTTGGGAAGATATGTAGTTTTTCTAAAAATAATGATGTTGATTAACATGAAGTTGATTAATTTGGAAAACAAAAAAGGGTATTTAAATGGATAGCATTATAATGTAATTATCTGCAACACCATGTAATGAGTTTGTTTGTTTAATTGTTTTTGGAATTTTTTTTTTTTGCAGTTGTCTGTAAGTGTTGATAATCTGGTTGAATATGTTGATGATTGTATTTACAATAGTTGATTATTTTGTAAGACTGCTGGTAACCGAGCCTTGCTAATATTATGTAATGTTGGTAGTTGCTTGTAATTAGTTTTTTGTGTGATTGTTTTGTGGGAACAGTTGTAGTTTTGAAATCGGGGTAATGATGATATCACACATTAAATTCCATTCATATGAAAACCAAGTGGTGGTAATTTATTGTAATATATATGATAATATTTTTATTTTCTATTATTTTTTTTTGCAGTTGAGCAAGAGAGATTTAGAACTGTAATAAGCTCATACTACAGAGGTGCACATGGAATTATTTGTTTATGTATACTTAGATTAATAACATTTAAAGATGTGCTTATGTTGAGATTATTTGTTCAATTGCATGTTATGGATTGAGTTATTTTTCATAAATTAATAAAGTTAGTGTAATATCTCGGGTATTCTGAGTTTTATGAGTAGGAGATCACGGTACATCCCGGGGAGACAGGACACCTAGCGGGCCCCACCTCCCCTTTCTTTTTCCTTTTCCCTTCCCTTTTCTCTTCTCCCTCCCGTGCTTTTCTCTTCTCCATCACCCCTCCATTTCCTTTTTCTTCTTCTTCTCTCTATCTCTCTCTCTCTCTCTCTAAGAAATCTTTGTTAGCTCCAAGAACCCTTTACCTCATCATTGAAGGTTTTGAATGATAAAATTCTTAATTAAAATAAAAGTTTTAATTTGGTTGGACTAATGGTTTGTTAAGTGTGTTTTAGGATTTAATTTATTTGATAAAATAAAAAGACACATCTTGACCACCATGGACCATCAAAGTGGCGACACACATGAAGGGAAATATGAAAATTATTTTTCATATTTTATGAAGATCAACCACATGGACATTTATTAAAAAGGGAAAGCTTTCATGAAGACTCTATGATTTCCCAAAAATCTATTTATGGAAAGTGCATGGATTTAAATAGAAAATCTCTATTTAATCATTCATGTATCTTAATATATATAATATATATATTTTCGAAATATAAGAATTAAAATAGGGAATCAAAATCAAATCTCTATTTTACATTCTCTCTCCTAATAAATTCGAAAATTATTATTATTATATATATATATTTCAAAAATTAAATTAAAATAGAGAATCAAAATCAAATCTCTATTTTACATATTATCTTTCAAGATTTTGAAATTATTTATATATGGGGGAAATCTAGAAAGATCTTGTATGGAGAATTAAATGCAAAAGATTTAAAAATAAGTATCTAGAATTTATTCTAGAATATATCTTGCATTTAAGTAACAGAATATTTTTACGGATACTTTAAAAAGATTCTGTGAGCCTCCTAAAGATTCTATACGAATCTACAAGATTCCCGGAAGATTCCATGCGGGACTAGAAGATTCTGTTGAAGATTCTACACGAAGTTAGAAGACCTCAGAAGATTCTGTCAAGAATTTCAAGTCTAGAAGATTCCCGAAGATTCTGTGAAGATTCTAGAAGATTCCTGAAGATTCTACAAGATTCAAGAATTTTCAAGATTCAAGAATCAACCTTCAGAAGATTCCCTGGAAGACCATGTTTGGTGTTTTAGGATTTTCAAAATATGAGAAATTGTGAAATCCTAATTCGTACCAACATGGAGGCACACTTGTGGAGCAAGAAAAGCTAAAAACCCTAGTCTTTCTCTCTCCAAAAGTGGCACATACAACTTGCTTGATTTAGCAAGATTATGTGAAAATTTGATGAAGCAATGCACACCACAAGATCAAGGCACAAATTCAAATTCAAGGGCCAAGATGAAGTTTCCTCTTTTCTAATTCTTGGTTACAAAGTTTCCACATTTAAGATCAAATAATAACCTTTGGATTAAAGGGAATTATTTGAATCAATGGCCAAGATGAAACTTCCTCTTATTTGATTTTTCTATTTTTGGAAGATCAAATTTCAAATCATATCAAGGAATTCTCACCATTGGATCAAGAGTTTTCAAATTCAAATCAAGGGTGGAGATCAAGCTTCCTAATTTCGAAATTGAGGTGCTATTTCCCCTATAAATAAAAGACCTCAATGCCCAAGAATTCAAGAGACTACCCAAGCTTATAAGTGCCAAAACGCTGTCGAAATCAATCCTAATTTCTCTTCATCTTTAACCTCTAAACCTCAAGTTCTTATTTTTATTTGGGAAAAGGTTGTAATTCTTAAAAGAGTGAGCTTTTGTTGTTTATCCTAGCTTTGCTAGTTATTTCTTTGAGAGAAAAATCCATCAAGGTTCCAACTTAGTTGCATCTAAGTTCTTGATTGGTAAAAATCACATCTTTTATACAAAGTCCTTATTTTTGTAAGGCAAGAAGTCCTTAGAGGGTCTAAGGCAAGGGTAGAAAGTCCTTCGGTGTTGAAGGCAAGGATTGAAGTCCTTTGGAGTTGTCAAAGGCAGTTAGTCACCTAGTTGTGGTGCAAGTGAAGTCCTTTGTGGTTTTCAAAGGCAGTGAGTCACCTTGGTGAAGGTGCAGGTTGAAGTCCTTTGTGGTGTTGCAGAGGCAAGAAAGTCCACCTAGTTGTGGTGGTGATAGTGAACTCTCAGGTGTATCCTGGGGACTGGAGTAGGCACGTTGCCGAACCAGTATAAAATTTCTGTGTGTGCTTTCTCTCTTCCCTTACTCTTTATTTAATTGTTTTACAATTTATCATTGCATACACATCATATAGCATATTGCGAAATCATCATCATCTTTTGTCTAAGTGTTGAAGGTTAAAGTTTTAACCTTTATCATTTAGAAGAGCTTGAAAGTAAATATATTTTCAAGATCTATTATAGCCTTGTCTATAGGCTAAGTTTCTGTTTATTTACTAATAATTGTTTCCGCTGTGCAAGACAAGTTTACACTTGATCTTTATTTTTAAGTAATTTTCAGAAACAGGATTTATAGTTGGAACGTGATTCAACCCCCCTTCTCACGTTTCACTACCTTCTATTGGCATCAGAGCTTGGCCTTGGAGTTGAGCACTTAACAGTGTCAAGGAAAGATTCAAGGGACCATGGCAGCAAATAACAACGCATATATTGCTGATGGAGCCTCCACAAATAGACCACCTATGTTCAACGGTGATGACTACGCATATTGGAGAGATCAAATGACGTTGTTCATTCAATTCACAAGTCTCGATCTTTGGGATATCGTAGAAGTCGGTGACAATCCTACACCCTTCGGTCCAAAGAAACTATGGACTGAAGAACAAAAGGCTCAAGTGCAACAAAACAAGAAAGCTAAGTATATTCTTCTATGTGCTTTACCTAAAGCTGAATATGATAAAATTGTGTCATGTGAAACTGCAAAGCAAATATGGGATCGCTTAGCGACCCTACATGAAGGCACAGATCAAGTCAAAGAAACGAAGATCTCCATGCTTGTACATAAGTACGAGTCATTCAAGATGAATCAAGACGAAGACATTGATACTCTTGCTACAAGATTCTTACATATTGTTAATCAATTGAAAGTTCTTGGCAAGACGTATTCAAACGCCGAAATGGTAAGGAAGATCCTTCGAAGCCTTACTGCAAAGTGGAGACCTAAGGTCACCGCTATTCAAGAAGCCAAGGACCTAACTAAGTTAGGTCTAAACGAATTGATTGGGTCTCTCAAGACTCATGAAATCGAACTAGAAGCACAAGAAGACTCTACAACTACAAGATCAAGACATTTAGCGCTCAAGACATCTACAACCAAGAAGACTTTGAAGACTAAGAAGAAAGCGCTAAAGGTTGAAGAAGATGAAGACGAAGAAACAGATGAAGAATCTGAAGACGAAGACCTTGACGAAGAAAACATTAGCATGCTCGTGCGTAAAATGTCAAGGGCTTGGAAGAACAAATCTAAGAAGAATAAAGAAGCCTTCTTTAAGAAGGATAAGAAGAACAAGACGAAGACCGATAACACAACGTGTTTCGGATGTGGTGAAAAAGGCCACTTCAAGACCGATTGTCCTAAAAACAGACAGTCGAAGAAGAAGTTCTTCAAGAAGAAGAAGGCTCTTGCAGCCACATGGAGTGACAACTCCGATTCTGATGAATCTGAAAACGAAGACACAGAAGAAGAAGCGAACCTCTGCTTCATGGCAGGAGTTTCGTATGATACAGACTCAGAATCTGATAAAGATGAATCTGAGGTATGTATTGAAAGCTCGGCACCATCGTATGAGGAACTCTCGGACCTCTATGATGAACTGTTAGAGGATTCAAAGAATCTAACGACTCATTTTCTGATGAATAAAAAAGCTTTGAAAAGCCTTGAATCAGAAAATAAGTCATTAAGATCTCAAAAGGAGGAACTAGAGAGAGAATGTCAAGAACTCAAGGACAGTAAAGATAAACTGTATGAGGGCTGGCAATCTCTAGAGACAGAAGCTTCTGTGCTTGTGGAGAAGGCTGAGGAAGCCATGTACCATGCACAGAAGACTAATGCGCTTCTCCTAAAGGATCTTGAAAGAATGGTTAACGGATCTAAGATGCTCGATCTATTGTTAGGAGGTCAAAAACCTTACAAAGATCATACAGGTCTTGGATATGTTCCAGTCTTTCATGAGGATACTTTGATACCCCCAACAGACAGAGAGCCAATTCCTACTTGTCTTTTCTGTTTTAAACATGGACACAGCAGAGAGAAATGTCCACTTCTTAAAAAGGGAACTACCTCCAAAGCCAAGGGTGGCACGTGGAAGGGAAAACCTAAAAAGACGTGGAAATCTCAAAAGTCGAAACCAGATGCTGGGAAGGCTAACAAGAAAGGACCCAAGAAGGCATGGGTACCTAAAAATACTTCATCTGTGAATGCAGGAACTTCAAGCGCAGATCAACCATCAAGAGCCACAACACGAGTGGCTGGATGAAAAGTGGTACCTGGATAGCGGGTGCTCAAGGCACATGACCGGAAGCAAGCACTGGTTCAAAGATGTTAAACCAAAGAAGAAAGGAACAGTGCGTTTCGGTGATGGAGCTAAGGGCAAGATCGTCGGCAAAGGAAATGTTGGTAAGTCCGATGATCATCAAATATCTGAGGTATTGCTTGTTGATGGTTTGACTCACAATCTTTTAAGCATTAGTCAGTTTTGTGACAAAGGCTTAATGGTTGAGTTTCTAGCCAAATATTGTAGCGTCATCGATCTGAAGACAGGTAAAGTTGTTCTCGAGGGAAGAAGACTAGGCAACACCTATGTCATCTATCTTGAGGATCTTTTGGATCAAGATGTGAAATGCTTAGCATCCTTTGAGGATGACAAGTGGCTTTGGCACAAGAAGTTGGGTCATGCCCACATGAAGTTACTTTCCGAGTTATCTCAGAAAGGTTTGGTCAAGGGGCTTCCCAAGATCCGCTATGACAGGGATACAACCTGTGATTTTTGTGAGAAGGGAAAGCAGACCAAAGCTTCTTTCCAAAGTAAGAAAGTAGTCTCTACTACTAGACCACTTGAGCTAATTCACACGGATCTCTTTGGTCCTACAAGACAGGCTTCTCTTGCGGGCAAATATTGTTGCCTTGTCATAGTTGACGACTACAGTAGATACACCTGGGTAATTTTATTAGCTTCTAAGGATGAGACATTTTCAAAATTTAAAACATTTGCGAAAATGGTTTCTAACGAAAAAGGTTCTCACATCACCACCATTCGTTCTGATCATGGAGGTGAGTTTGAAAATCATGCTTTTGAAAATCTTTGTGAGAATCTTGGTATTGTTCACGAATTTTCCTCTCCTAGAACTCCACAGCAAAATGGAGTAGCTGAGAGAAAGAATCGAAGCCTCATTGAGATGGATAGAACAATGCTTTTGGAAAGCGGTTTATCAAAAGGTTTCTGGGCAGAAGCTGTCAACACAGCTTGCTACATTCAAAATCGTGTTTTCTTAAGGCAAAGTCTCAACAAAACTCCTTAAGAGCTTTGGAAAGGAAGAATACCCAATATATCATATTTTCATATCTTTGGTTCACCTTGCTTTATCCTGAACACAAGGGACAAACTGTCAAAGTTTGATTTCAAATTCGATGACGGAGTGTTTCTAGGATATTCTGCTGTTTCTAAAGCTTACAGGGTTTACAACAAGCAAAGGAAGACAATTGAAGAAACCATCCATATCAAGTTCAAGGAACTAAAGCAAGACATCCAACATAATCTAGATGACATCGAAGAAAGATTGAAGGATCTAACTATCTCAACAAAAGGTTGCGAAAGTCATGATCAAGTACCTATTGAAGAAGATGATCATCAAGTTAAGAAGGAATCACCCGATTCAGGGGGAGATGAACCAAGAGTTATTGTAGCTCAAGAACCCTCTACTCCTCAAGGGGTTGAGTATATTGAAGTTCAAGAACCCGTTCTAAGAAGAAAAATTGGAATAAACGATCTCAAAGCTGTTAGAGATAACAAAGTTCTTGGCGATCCATCTCATGGGGTAAGAACAAGAAGATCCCTGAGATTTCAATCTAATGCTGCACTTGTTTCAGAAATCGAACCTGAGACAGTTCAAAAAGCATTGGATGAACCCAGTTGGGTGGAAGCCATGGAAGACGAACTCGAACAGTTCGAAAAGAATGAAGTCTGGAAGCTTGTTCAGAAACCCAAGGGCAAAACAATTATCGGCACAAAGTGGGTATTCCGAAACAAGTTAGACGAATCCGGAAAGGTCACAAGGAACAAAGCTAGACTCGTGGCACAAGGATACAACCAGCAAGAAGGGATCGACTACGACGAAACCTTCGCGCCAGTTGCAAGACTAGAAGCCATTAGGATGCTTCTTGCATTCGCTGCTCATAAAGGAATAAAGCTATATCAAATGGATGTGAAGTCCGCATTTCTTAATGGTGTCCTCAGTGAAGAGGTCTACGTCAAGCAACCTCCAGGTTTTATCAGTGAAACCTATCCCGAGCACGTCTATCGTTTGTCTAAAGCGTTATATGGTCTTAAACAAGCTCCTAGAGCTTGGTATGATAGACTTAGTAGCTTCTTGACTATGAATGGATTCACTCGTGGAAAAGTGGACGCAACTCTTTTCACTCTATCTGATAACTCTGATTTATTAATTGTGCAAATTTATGTTGATGATATAGTATTCGGTGCTACTAACGAATCTCTATGTAGAAAGTTTGCAGATCTAATGCAGGGGGAGTTCGAAATGAGTATGATGGGAGAATTGAAGTTCTTCCTAGGACTTCAAATCAAGCAACAAGCTGATGGAACCTTCATACATCAAGAAAAGTACACAAAAGAACTTCTCAAAAGATTCTTAATGGACAAGTGTAGTCCCATGAAAACTCCAATGCATCCATCACAAGTCATTAACAAGGATGAAGAAGGAGAAAAGGTGTCTGAAAGAACCTACAGAGGTATGATCGGGTCCCTGCTTTATTTAACTGCATCTAGGCCTGACATACAGTTAAGTGTTGGAATTTGTGCAAGATTTCAATCTTGTCCAAAACAGTCTCACCTAACTGCAGTCAAGCGTATTCTTAGATACTTGGAAGGTACTACTAATCTTGGCCTTTGGTACAAGAAAGGTATCTCCTCTGTGGTTACAGGTTTCTGTGATGCTGATTACGCCGGAGACCGGGTTGACAGAAAAAGCACCAGTGGATGCTGTGTGTTCTTTGGGGATGCACTCATCACATGGAGTAGCAGAAAACAAAATACCATTGCACTATCAACCGCAGAAGCAGAATACGTGTCTGCTGCTGGATGTGTTACACAAATTTTATGGGTAAGAAATCAACTACTTGACTACAATCTCAGGTATGATAAAATTCCCGTTATGTGTGATAACACAAGTGCAATAACTTTGGCTAAGAATCCCATTCAGCACTCTAGGTCTAAGCATATTGATGTTAAACATCATTTCATTAGAGATCATGTGCAGAAAGGCGATATTGAGTTAAAGTTTGTGAATACGGAAGACCAAGTGTCTGACATATTTACGAAACCTTTAGCTGAAGATCGTTTTAGCACGCTGAAAGGTTTACTTAACCTAAAGTGCTTTTAAAAAATATTTTCGAAAATCTTTTTGAAAAATTAAAAAGCTTTAAGTATTCCCCAAAAGTTGGTAAGTATTCTAGAAGATGAAGAAAAATCAACATGCCAACAATCAGAAGTCAACAGAAAAGTCAACTACTACAGAAGTCAACAAAAAGTCAACTACTACAGAAGTCAACAAAAAGTCAATTGAAGACCTATGAAGACTAATTTGCGCCCCCTCTCTTCATCATTGGGCCAAATTTCAAGACTTTTTGAAGACCTTGGGCTTGTCTCAAGTGTTTGAAGACTTTTTGAAGGCCTTGAGTTTTGTCTCAAGAGTTTGAAGACTTTTTGAAGACTATTTTTGAAGACATATGAGCTTCGGAAAATTATTCTGAACCTCATTTGAAGACCTTCTGAAGATCTTTTGAAGAAACCAGGTGTACAATATTGTTAATTACTGTATGAAGACCACCCGTAACGAAGAAAAGTTGATGGGCTTTCGTATGGGCCTTGGGCCTCATACAGGTTTTGGGCCTTAACTGGGCCTCGAACTACTTATGGGTTTGGGCCTCAGGCAAGCTGTAAAGGCTTGTGTCAAGATTATGGGGCCTCAAAAATAATTATGGGCTTTGATAAAATCAATGGGCCTCTCATGTCTCTACATGGGCCTCATGGAAGAAAAAATAAAATCCAAGAAGACCCATAAAGCATCAATTTTCGCCCCACATCTTGCATTAATGGTGAATATATTTTAATTTTTTCAAATATTGTTATTTATTATTTAAATAATGATATTGAAAATTAAGATTATTCCTATTTGGATTTAAATGGATATTATCTAGAGTAAATCTAGATTTAGTGGAAGAGATCTTTTATGGAAAATCATTACATATCCTTATTTTCCAAATCATATCTTTTTGATTTACCCTCTCTTTTACCTATATATATATTTTTTTGAATTCTCTCCCTCTCTCTCTCATGAAAAATAAATTTTATTTTCTTAAATTATTGTCATTTAAATTAAATGATAATATTGGGAAATATTGTTTATTCTTTCTTGATATACAATGCCTATTTCTAAGAGTATTTTGAGAGATATTCACATGGAAAATCCTAGCAAATTTTTTTAGATTTTCCCTCCTTTCCCCTCTAATTTTCGCACCCTACCTCCTCCATACACCATCTAAATATTCTTTCATCCCTTAACCATCAAACACAAGATTTCTTTTCTACTCCTACCTCTCTCTTCTTTGTGCCATATACATACACAAACACCATCCCATACACAACCTTATACACATCCTTTTAATCTTCAATCAACCATAAAGAAAGTACTTCTCAGGGGGAGCCTATGCTACTTGATCAAGATACTCTTCAAAAGAATTTTTCATGCATTTCAAGTTGAAGGGAATTTAATTCCTACAGAAATCTTGAAGAGGATGCTCAAGTTCTTCAAACTTTAAGAGTCTCATGTTCAATCTCAAAAGAACGTGACTATTGAAAAGTTCCGTTATATTCTTCAAATTCTCAGGAAGTAAGCTTAAGCCTTTTTGATGTAACAAAGGGGGGGAAGTAATTGAAGATAAAGGTTCACAAGATTGAAGATATTGAAGACTCAAGTTCAAAACTTTTTCAAGAACACATTCACTTGCTCTAGGGGGAGCTTAAAATTTCTTGTTTTTAAAACTTTGTTTTTAGTTTTTAAAGTTCTTTTTAAAGTTCTTGCACTTTGTTATTTCTTTATTATTGTTTCTACCCTTCTCTATTCTCTTTTTATTGCATTATTTTTATAGAAAATAATTTCCTAAGGCTTCATGTCTTAAGAAAATATTTTCACCAATAATCAAATAGAAACCTTTATTTCAATTGGAATTGTTATCATCAAAAAGGGGGAGATTGTTAGCTCCAAGAACCCTTTACCTCATCATTGAAGGTTTTGAATGATAAAATTCTTAATTAAAATAAAAGTTTTAATTTGGTTGGACTAATGGTTTGTTAAGTGTGTTTTAGGATTTAATTTATTTGATAAAATAAAAAGACACATCTTGACCACCATGGACCATCAAAGTGGCGACACACATGAAGGGAAATATGAAAATTATTTTTCATATTTTATGAAGATCAACCACATGGACATTTATTAAAAAGGGAAAGCTTTCATGAAGACTCTATGATTTCCCAAAAATCTATTTATGGAAAGTGCATGGATTTAAATAGAAAATCTCTATTTAATCATTCATGTATCTTAATATATATAATATATATATTTTCGAAATATAAGAATTAAAATAGGGAATCAAAATCAAATCTCTATTTTACATATTATCTTTCAAGATTTTAAAATTATTTATATATGGGGGAAATCTAGAAAGATCTTGTATGGAGAATTAAATGCAAAAGATTTAAAAATAATTATCTAGAATTTATTCTAGAATATATCTTGCATTTAAGTAACAGAATATTTTTACGGATACTTTAAAAAGATTCTGTGAGCCTCCTAAAGATTCTATACGAATCTACAAGATTCCCGGAAGATTCCATGCGGGACCAGAAGATTCTGTTGAAGATTCTACACGAAGTTAGAAGACCTCAGAAGATTCTGTCAAGAATTTCAAGTCTAGAAGATTCCCGAAGATTCTGTGAAGATTCCCGAAGATTCTACAAGATTCAAGAATTTTCAGGATTCAAGAATCAACCTTCAGAAGATTCCCTGGAAGACCATGTTTGGTGTTTTAGGATTTTCAAAAAATGAGAAATTCTGAAATTCTAATTCGTACCAACATGGAGGCACACTTGTGGAGCAAGAAAAGCTAAAAACCCTAGTCTTTCTCTCTCCAAAAGTGGCACATACAACTTGCTTGATTTAGCAAGATTATGTGAAAATTTGATGAAGCAATGCACACCACAAGATCAAGGCACAAATTCAAATTCAAGGGCCAAGATGAAGTTTCCTCTTTTCTAATTCTTGGTTACAAAGTTTCCACATTTAAGATCAAATAATAACCTTTGGATTAAAGGGAATTATTTGAATCAATGGCCAAGATGAAACTTCCTCTTATTTGATTTTTCTATTTTTGGAAGATCAAATTTCAAATCATATCAAGGAATTCTCACCATTGGATCAAGAGTTTTCAAATTCAAATCAAGGGTGGAGATCACGCTTCCTAATTTCGAAATTGAGGTGCTATTTTCCCTATAAATAGAAGACCTCAATGCCCAAGAATTCAAGAGACTGCCCAAGCTTATAAGTGCCAAAACGCTGTCGAAATCAATCCTAATTTCTCTTCATCTTCAACCTCTAAACCTCAAGTTCTTATTTTTATTTGGGAAAATGTTGTAATTCTTAAAAGAGTGAGCTTTTGTTGTTTATCCTAGCTTTGCTAGTTATTTCTTTGAGAGAAAAATCCATCAAGGTTCCAACTTAGTTGCATCTAAGTTCTTGATTGGTAAAAACCACATATTTTATACAAAGTCCTTATTTTTGTAAGGCAAGAAGTCCTTAGCAAGTCTAAGGCAAGGGTAGAAAGTCCTTCGGTGTTGAAGGCAAGGATTGAAGTCCTTTGGAGTTGTCAAAGACAGTTAGTCACCTAGTTGTGGTGCAAGTGAAGTCCTTTGTGGTTTTCAAAGGCAGTGAGTCACCTTGGTGAAGGTGCAGGTTGAAGTCCTTTGTGGTGTTGCAGAGGCAAGAAAGTCCACCTAGTTGTGGTGGTGATAGTGAACTCTCAGGTGTACCCTGGGGACTGGAGTAGGCACGTTGCCGAACCAGTATAAAATTTCTGTGTGCTTTCTCTCTTCCTTTACTCTTTATTTAATTGTTTTACAATTTATCATTGCATACACATCACATAGCATATTGCGAAATCATCATCATCTTTTGTCTAAGTGTTGAAGGTTAAAGTTTTAACCTTTATCATTTAGAAGAGCTTGAAAGTAAATATATTTTCAAGATCTATTATAGCCTTGTCTATAGGCTAAGTTTCTGTTTATTTACTAATAATTGTTTCCGATGTGCAAGACAAGTTTACACTTGATCTTTATTTTTAAGTAATTTTCAGAAACAAGATTTATAGTTGGAACGTGATTCAACCCCCTTCTCACGTTTCACTACCTTCAATCTTCACCAATCCTGGAGATCTTTGTGTCAAATCTCACCTCTTGGTTTGTGGGTAAGTGTAGAGTATTTCTTTCTCTCCATTGGTGTCTATTTCCTTCTATTTGTGGTTTTGGGGTTTTAGGGTTTAAATTGGGGGTTTTTGATTTTGTTAAGAATTTGAGGATTTTGATGTGTTCTCTAGCGTCTCATTCAACTAGAGAAGCTTTGGACAACTCATCCTAGCTCTAGGTGGTGTCTTGGAGCTCATTGGAGTAATGGGTTATTTGTGGTTTATGTATGATTTGATTGATCTGTGAATTCTTGATATGATAGTTGATAGGGACTGAGATTGGTTGATATATAATTGATATTGCATGTTGGTTGTGTTTGATTTGGATGGGTTGTGGTGAAAATGTGGATTTGGGGATGTTTTTCGCGAAGTTTTCTGCAGAATTTCGTCTCTGACCCAGGCTGTAATCGATTACAGCGGGTTTGTAATCGATTACAGACAGCTTATTTTCGCAAAAATTTTCTTCAGAACGAAATTTGAAGCTGGTAATCGATTATAGAGGCCTGTAATCGATTACATCAGTACAAAAACTCTATTTTCAAGACTTTAACTCAAAATTTTCATATTTTAAAGTAAGTTACTCAAATCCATTCGTTCACCACTACCCCAAACTTATTACTTGGATGTTTATGATGTCGTTGTATTTATGATATGATACTGATGATGTGATGATGAAACGATGATGCATGAGTGTTATGTAAGTGTTGTGAAGATGATGATGATGAATTATTTATGTTGTGATTATGAATGATATGTGCCACTAACAGTGCTAAATAAGATAAAAAAAAATTTAAGGAATTAAGAGATGGTAAAACGACCTGAGGAGGGGCATAGCTCGCGGGGTTTCTCAGTATGGTGTCTGATGAGGGGCATAGCTCGCGGGACATCCATACTTCCTATGAACATGAGTCGGGGCCGAGCTCCAGGTATTCATAGGTTAAAAGCTACCAAGATAAAGAGACTGTATAAGAACGATGGAATTGATATATATATGTTATTGGTTGATGTTGTAATTGTGTTGTACTGTTATATGCTTCATATATACACTGCTTATAACCTGTTTATTCACTGAGCGTATGACTCACCCATTCATACAAAACATTTTCAAATTCAGGTGCAGATCCGGAGGCGAATCCTTCTGTTCCTCCAAGCTCTTAGATTCGGTGAGCCTCAATGTTAGAGGCGCTAAGTTATTGTCTTTTGTCTCTGTAGTATGCTCCATAAGTTTACAAACAAGATTGTTTATGTTAGGTGTAATCGAGATAGTCTAGCTAAGATTTGTTTATTATGTTGATTCTGAGTTACGAAGGATGTTATGTTTGGATTGTATGGGTTAGGGGTATAGGGATGATACTCGAAAAACCCTATCTTTATGTATGGATATTATATGATGTGTGATGTTACAATAGTTGTGGTTATTGTTGTTTAGCTGGTTTGTTGTGTGGATTACAGGTTAAGGCTGACATGGGACTCGGTGTCCCATGTGCCGGTTACGGATCCGAGTTGGGTCGTGACAACGTTGGTATCAGAGCCTAGGTTTGAGTTTTGTAACTTATGGAGCAATTGTTCTTCAGTAGGGTGACAATAGTGAAAATGGTTGTCAGCCCATTTTTACAAATTGTGACTCCAAGGAAGACAATTTTAGGATGTCATTGTAGGATCTTGTCAGTACAGGTTTTCTCGTCGTTGAATCCCCACTACCTAGGGATATGCACACCTTGTGCAGTGTTTCCTATGCTTTTGTTTTCTAAGTGATATGCCACACAGATAAGTGAGAGGATGTGATATGCTTGGTCGGGGGTATCCCCTTGTTAGGGAACCCTTACCCTTTTCATAAGGATGGAATGTAGACCATCCATGCTGAAACGATAAGAGAGATTCATCGAGTGCTTAGCACAGTGATATAGATCTTGAATAGTCGGAACCAGAGAAGCAACGAGAAGTAACCCTACGTGAAGAGGGCACCACAAGGCCGTGAACCACAACCTGATGACGGGAATGAAGTAAGTCTGGAATTCTGCCTAATGTTGACTGCTGAAGTTCTCAAGAGACCCCATGGGCGAAGACCCTCAGGAGTTTTACACAAGGCTACCCGAGTTCTATAGGCCCTTCGATGTCATGACGATGTTGGACGTGGATATAACACCCTACTCTATATAAGGAAATATTGTTCTTGGTACGAGGTGTTGGTGAAAAGAGGCAAATGACAGGATGTCACCGCCGGTGTGAGAGGAGTTCGTCAAAGTCTTCAGAGGAAGGATAGTCTCGGATATTCAAGAAGGTTGTTAGCATAGTAGTCTTTAAGATCAAGCATGTCCTATTTATGTTGGTATTTGGGTGCGCTGTAGAGTCCAGTTGGGTTATACGGCTATGCAACTCATGAAGTCACCTGAGAAGGAAGAGAGTCAAGCGGATTATGAAGGCGATAAGGAAACCGATGTGTTTTGATCTATATATTTCCAGATAAAGAGAGTGTCTTTACCTAGGGTCGTGGGTGTTGGCCTTAATAGTCAGAGCATACAAGGGGAGTAAGGAGTTAGTAGAAGTTTTAAAAAAAGAGGAACGAGAGCAAAGGATAGCATCTAGTGGGACTACTTCGAGTGAGCCTTAAAGTTATTGGGACCGCTATTTTACTTCTAGGGGAATATTCGGGTCAGTGAGGACCGCAACTAGAGGCAGGTCGGGTTGAAATCTTTATGCAGCAGTGTGTTTCCCCCATCATGCGTTGGTTAGGGTCGTTTAGACCTCATCGCCCTCTTTGGAACCTGTGCAAGGGGTCTCATTCAGGGTTATGTCGTCAGAGACTGAGCATATGTTTCGGATTTAAGCAGTTGGGACACCTTGTGTGGTAATGTCCTCGCTTAGTGGGAGTCTCCGACACATACCTGACTCGATCTATCCTTCGGATACCATTCCCAGTAGTCGTGTCATCGGATAACCTTTCGGACAGGTCTGATAGAGAAAAAGCAAGAGGAAGTTGTGACGGGAACCAAGAAGGTGAATTTTGATGTTGCCGTGGTATGTGTCTTAGTTGCCTTATGTCATGCATCAGAGATTTAACGTTCCAGGCAGGTAGGATTTCTTTCCCTATGGCGTGAGCCTTGTGTCTCAAGAAGAATAGTGTGTGATTCATGCCTCTTTGATCTCGTCTCGGCGTGCTACGCGATCTTTGGATGGAGCGGCTTCCCTTGGATAGGACGGTTTATGGTAAACCCCAAGAAGGAGAGAACAATCCGGCAGTAGCCAAAGACCACATCTCTAACCAGGAGTTTCTTGGACTTAGTCAGTGTTGCTGACACTTCTGTTCAGGATTTCTTGGCAACAGTGGTACCGTTGACACGGTCAATCGAAGATGGTGTTCGCTCTCAGTGGTCAGAAGTCAATCAGAGTTTCCAAAAAGCTTAAGGAGTGCGTGAGCACAACCTCTATTCTTATTAAGTCAGGATCAGGAGGGCCCCATTGTAACGATGGTTCGAGTACAACATTTGAAAGTTCTCTTGGGAATCATGGAAAGGTGTTGCCTATGTTTAAGAAAGTTAAAACAACGTGAGCAGGGACATTTCACCCACGAATGGAAGGTATTTGTAATGAAGTTTGCTCTTGAGATCTGAGGAAACATAGGTGGACACGATGTTTGGGGATTATGTGCAATGTTATTTATCAGCTGGGAGGAAGCTAATAAGGTTGTTGATGTAGGAGACCGAAGTCCATGCATTGATTATCTTTTATTGTTTCTACGGTCAAACCCTAGTGGATGAAGTATGTCAGATGAATATGAATGGGTTGCATTTTAAGGAAGACAAGGGGTAATTCTAACACACGATGAGACTTAATGGTGTTGATTCAGATCAGTATGTCACAATGAGAAGATCCGAGGGTGAAAGAGCTTAAGGCTAATGATGATGACGTAAGAGCTTGGAATTTTCATTGGAATCGAAAAAGGGACGTTAAGATTGAAGTAGGAGTTTTGGTGTACCAACGTATGTGATTTGAGAAGGTTGACTGTAAATGAAACCCACAATGTTATATGTTCGGATCACCCAAGAGATGCTAAGAGGTATTGAGACCGGAATGAGTTATTTGGTGGTAAGGCATGAAGAGAACTGTGATGACTTGTGTTTCTCGTTGATTGGCATATCAGCGGGTTAAAGTTGGTAATGATTGACATGGATTTGGTGACAACCTTACTTTGTAGATTTTAAGGCGTTTGACTCTGTATGGTTTTCGGTGAGCTAGATGAGCTGATAGGCTCATGTCATTTGGTAAAGATGATTTATGTGGTATCTGATTATGTTCAACTCTCCGCTAAAGATATTGTACAGCAACATGAAACTCCCTTCTCCTTGTCTCAGATCGAGAGATTCAGTTCACCTGGTATTATTGAAGTAAGTCGGGAGGCGTGAGGGAACCGCCTCGACCCTAGTGATGTTAATCACCTCAGGAGGTGAGGGCTTTCCAAATTCTGGGAGGCAGGCTCCAGAGTGTTGGACATGATTTTGCAGAAGATGAGGATCACATGTATCTTTGTATCGGTCTTGTAATATCAGTAAGTAGACCAAGTGTTGGCATGACTCCTTCTTAAGACTTGGTGAGAGGAAAAGGAATTGCAGAATCTATGCGGAATGTTTCGAGAGTGGCGAAGTAGCGATTTTGGGTTTCGATCTAGTGAAAGCCGAAGGTAATAACGACGAGAGATGAACCTTGAGGTTCCCTTTAGAGGGTCATGTGTCCCTTGAGTCGTGGAAGGTAAGGATGTGATGACATTTGGAAGGTGATGGAAGTTTTGTCCTCCAGATATTAGACCTTCGGGGAAGTATTTATCTGACTATCTCGTGTTCTAGAGCGTCAAGTGTTACCCTTGGTTTAGCATGGGCATAGGAGTAGGAACCGATGTTGATTGGTGATTGGCAAAGTACGGAAGATCCGTGTTATAGGGAGTGGTTAGAGTGGAGGTGGTTTGGCAGAACCACTCTGGTCAAGAGGCTACGTGGGAGCCCGACGAAGCCATGCGGAGCAAGTATTCGCACCTCTTTCATGTTTCAGATAGCCTCTTTTACCTTCTGTGTTTGAATTCGGGGTCCGAATTCTTTAAGGGGGGAAGATTGCACATCCCGGGGAGACAGGACACCTAGCGGGCCCCACCTCCCCTTTCTTTTTCCTTTTCCCTTCCCTTTTCTCTTCTCCCTCCCGTGCTTTTCTCTTCTCCATCACCCCTCCATTTCCTTTTTCTTCTTCTTCTCTCTATCTCTCTCTCTTTCTCTCTAAGAAATCTTCACCAATCTTGGAGATCTTTGTGTCAAATCTCACCTCTTGGTTTGTGGGTAAGTGTAGAGTATTTCTTTCTCTCTATTGGTGTCTATTTCTTTCTATTTGCGGTTTTGGGGTTTTAGGGTTTAAATTGGGGGTTTTTTATTTTGTTAAGAATCTAAGGATTTTGATGTGTTCTCTAGGGTCTCATTCAACTAGAGAAGCTCTGGACAACTCATCCTAGCTCTAGGTGGTGTCTTGGAGCTCATTGGAGTAATTTGTGAGTAATGGGTTATTTGTGGTTTATGTATGATTTTGATTGAATCTGTGAATTTCTTGATATGATAGTTGATAGGGACTGAGATTGGTTGATATATAATTGATATTGCATGTTGGTTGTGTTTGATTTGGATGGGTTGTGGTGAAAATGTGGATTTGGGGATGTTTTTCGCGAAGTTTTCTGCAGAATTTCGTCTCTGACCCAGGCTGTAATCGATTACAGCGAATTGGTAATCGATTACTGTAATCGATTACTGCGGGTTTGTAATCGATTACAGACAGCTTATTTTCGCAAAAATTTTCTTCAGAACGAAATTTGAAGCTGGTAATCGATTATAGAGGCCTGTAATCGATTACATCAGTACAAAAACTCTATTTTCAAGACTTTAACTCAAAATTTTCATATTTTAAAGTAAGTTACTCAAATCCATTCGTTCACCACTACCCCAAACTTATTACTTGGATGTTTATGATGTCGTTGTATTTATGATATGATACTGATGATGTGATGATGAAACGATGATGCATGAGTGTTATGTAAGTGTTGTGAAGATGATGATGATGAATTATTTATGTTGTGATTATGAATGATATGTGCCACTAACAGTGCTAAATAAGATTAAAAAAAAATTTAAGGAATTAAGAGATGGTAAAACGACCTGAGGAGGGGCATAGCTCGCGGGGTCGTAAATGGGAAACCTGATGAGGGGCATAGCTCGCGGGACATCCATACTTCCTATGAACATGAGTCGGGGCCGAGCTCCAGGTGTTCATAGGTTAAAAGCTACCAAGATAAAGAGACTGTATAAGAACGATGGAATTGATACATATATGTTATTGGTTGATGTTGTAATTGTGTTGTACTGTTATATGCTTCATATATACACTGCTTATAACCTGTTTATTCACTGAGCGTATGACTCACCCATTCATACAAAACATTTTCAGATTCAGGTGCAGATCCGGAGGCGAATCCTTTCGTTCCTCCAAGCTCTTAGATTCGGTGAGCCTCAATGTTAGAGGTGCTAAGTTATTGTCTTTTGTCTCTGTAGTATGCTCCATAAGTTTACAAACAGGATTGTTTATGTTAGGTGTAATCAAGATAGTCTAGCTAAGATTTGTTGTATTATGTTGATTCTGAGTTACGAAGGATGTTATGTTTGGATTGTATGGGTTAGGGGTATAGGGATGATACTCGAAAAACCCTATCTTTATGTATGGATATTATATGATGTGTGATGTTATAGTAGTTGTGGTTATTATTGTTTAGCTGGTTTGTTGTGTGGATTATGTTTTGCAGTTGAGCAAGAGAGATTTAAAACTGTAATAAGCTCATACTACATAGGCACATGGAGTTATTTGTTTATGTATACTTAGATTAATAACATTTAAAGATGTGCATATGTTGAGATTATTTGTTCAATTGCACACTTTTAAATATGAGACAATTGTCTTTTATTTCTTTGTAGTGTGTGTTGTTCTGTTTTAAGAGATGACCTTGATAGAAATTTTTGGTTTAGAGAATGATGTTGTGAGTATACTTTGACAAATATATATGGTTTGTGTAGGTGATATGAACTATAAAAATGTAATTGGTAACTTGAGTTGTTTGTTCTTATATGATGGTTATGACAACAGTTGCTTATTAAAAATAAGTCAAATTAATTTCAATATTAATTTAAATTGTTATATTTACCTGATTTTAGATTTGTGGTTTGAATATCACAAAATAAGTTTGTTTGTTATCACTAACTTTGTTGGTAACTATGTGAAACTAATTGGTAATCACTGTTATTTTCACTTATAACTACTAAATAATGTTGAAAACTATAATTGGAGGTTGTTATCCCTTAACTCTTCATTGTTATCACAGTATACATTTTTTTCTCATCACTACAATGTCTGGTTCTATTAAAAATAAGTAAAATAAAAATAAATTACAAAATCACTTTTTTTCACAAAATTGGGGACATTGACAGAGAATCCCACGGGGGGTGGTGTAAATTTTTAGTGCCCTGTGGTTTTTCTACATTTAGACCACATCTGGATCTATCGTAGTTGATAACTATATAAAAGTAGTTGATAACTATCGTTCCTTCTGCTGATAATTACCAAACTATGCAGGTAACTACAACTCTATAATATAAAAAATAAGTTAAATTAATTACAATATGTTTACAATCGGTATTTTATTAATTATTATTTTATACTATCAAGGGAAAATCTTTCGGTAGTTTTTTTGATTAATTTTTTTTGTAATATGTATCGATAATAAATTCTTCTAAATTTGTTATGGCTACATTATTGTGATAATTAACTAAACATATGCAACAAAACATCTTGATAACACATAAAAATTATTTAAGATCTAAATTTCATAACTTTTTATTCAAATTGATAATAAATAATAAGTCATGAAAGAGTAACATTACACATTAAATAACAAAATAGGATTACATTTCCACAAAATTAAAATAAAGTGTTTTCATAGTCATCTTCGCAAGTACTAAAAGTGACATTCAATAAATTTTCTTATTGTGACATAATGTTTCAACTTTATCGAGTTTGTCATCTTCTTCATCAATTTTGTCACTTGCAACATCATATATTAGTCGCTTCAATGGAAATTACTTCAGAAAGATTTAGTAAGAAAAAGAGTTTCATTTTTTATAAATTACCGAAATTAAATTAAACTCTAACTCTAATTTTTCTTTTGGTTTTCCACACACGGGGATATCTTGGTCTAGGGTATTTTGTTGCAATAAACTTTAATGAGAGATTATTCATGCAACAACATACAATAGATCATATAATATTCTTCAATATTCAGTTTTTAATCATCATCTTAAAATGTCAAGTCAATAAATTGTCAACATAAGTTAGCTAAAATAGTTAACAACTATGATCTCTGCCAATTATTTTTAACTAAGCATCAAGAGTATAAAATAAATATTTCACTAATATCAAAATGTAGCACACGGCCTAGTCGTGGCCAAAATGTAGCACAATTACGGAGTAGTGAAAATTTCTACCACATATTCCATGAGATTCTTCATTCTCTGTCAATCCTACATAATTTTAGTGAAAAATATTTTACAATTATTTTTATTTTACTTATTTTTAATAGGAGAAATAGTAGTGATGAAAAAGAAATGAATATTGTAATAACATTGATCGCACTACAAAAAAAACGCTAGTTAGCGGCGGTTTAATGTTGATTTAGCGGCGGTTTTTGACTGCAGCAAAATGGATTCCCGACGGTTTGCGAACCGCCAGCTATATGGGCGTCCTAAAACCTTTTTGCGGTGGTTTGAGGAGCCCGCCGGAATAACCGCAACTATTACATGGTTTCTCGGCGGTTCGAGCGGCGATTTATTTTGCAGCGGTTGTTTGGACTTCCCGGCGGTTTTGGAACACTTTGACTAGCGGCAGTTAACTTAGATTTCCCGGCGGTTTGTTATTCCCAAGTTTTTGCGGCGGTTCAAAACCGCCGCTAATCCACTTTTTTGAATTTTTAAAAAATTTTTGGTTTTGTTGCAACTTTTAAGATAAAAAGATACCAAGATTATTAAAATTGAAGTAAAAAAATCCCATAGCATAATAAATTTTAAAAAATGAATACATAAAGTTTAACAAAATTTAGTCAACCTCAAGTATAAAAGTTAGTACCAATTACGTTAATTTCTTCCATAAAAACAACTCTCACAAAATTATTTAGTATATTTAAAGCAACTACTTCACTTGATCTTCACAAAATTATTTCTTCCATATAACAACTCCTCACAATTATTTTATGGATTGCAACTTTTCTTCGATAAATCTCTTAAAATTCTTCATCTTCATTATGATGTTAAGCGAGTCATAAACTTGATTCACAACATGCCCTTCATTAGTCCAAGCATTTACATTGATAGTGGACTCCCTCCAAAACACAACACACACCAAATTCGATAATAAAAAGAGAGAAAAAATGGTTCATAATACTTGTCACTATCCACCAAGTGAAACCAAAAATATGCAATGTCAGCTTGAGAAGATACAAATTGTCTGATTTTTTAGACACATGGAGACAATTTAAATTTCATCAAATGAGAGTCTAAAATGTTCATTTTTTTAATATTAGTAAAATTATGTAGCATATCAATTTAATAGTTATATAATTTATTTATTTATTCTAGCATTGGCATGAATCATTAGTTAGAGTTTCTATATCACTAAACATTCAAATTATGAAACAGAAACATATGACAGTGTCACTTATTAAAGAACTATTCTTTGTCCCTTCTAATCTCTCTCTCTCTCTTTCCTTCTTTCCCTCTTATCCCTTTTGTTTACTAACTTTAAGAAGTATATGACCATATGTGAAAACCAATTGAGTTATTCTAGAATAGCCATAACCATAATAATAAGATCCAATGAACAATTAATTAGCCTTTGATTGTTCTCTCACAATTACATGGTGCTTGGTTCTCTGTTGCATGAGGACATGCAATTGTTCAAGTGTGGGGAGGTTGATAAACCACATTTTTATGCTATTTTTCCCCCATAACTTGAATGATTGTATGCTCTCAATTATGTTTAACTTGGTTTCTTATGCTATATTTGATTTATGTTGCCGGTTCGAGTATTAGTACCATTTTGTGTATTAATTACTCTAATTGATACCACTGGTGCGTTTGATGCGTTTGTTCATTATTGTGGCTTCTCAGGAACAGATAATTAAATTATGTATCGAAATTGCAATGGAAATCAAGTAAAATACAGTTTCTATAACTTCAGCAGTAGTGGAATCGCCCAAGCGATAATATGACCGCCCAAGCGGTCGTGCACGAGTTAAACGGGAACACGTAAAGCATAACACGTTAACGAACCATTCAGGCGGTGGTGAGGTCCGCCCAAGCGGTCCTTTCAAATTGCAATTCCCGCATGCGCTATTTAATTCATGCGCTGGGAAGAATTAGAAAAGAGGGCGTGACACATAGGCAGAGGATATTAGGGAATCACACACACTCACGTGGGTCCCAGGAGCTGAATGCTTATATGAAATATCCTTCTAATATATTAAAAGTGGGCATTCAGCGTAGTAATGCGCCACGTGTCCATTCCACTATTCTACCTTCACTGCTTTCAATGTATCCGTGCAATGGTTGGACACGCATTTCCAATTTTCATAGCAGCATTCCCATTTGGTGTATTGTTGCCATAACCTTCACATTACAGGAATTTTTGGCTTTACATATGTCCCTATATTTGTTTTTTTAATCCCGCATTTACCCAACTGGATGCCATCATACATGCCACCTTCACGTACAGACAAAAAAACGCATAACAATTGGGAAAAAAATGGAAAAAACAACTTCTCACCGGGTATTCCTTTCTAATTGGTAGCAACTCAAGTGGGCAATAAACTATTACAATCTACAGCCGCCCTCATCACCTCTCTTTCCTTTTTCTGATTCCGCCGTTTGAGTTTTCATCTCCATCTTCTCTATCTTCTGTGCATATTTCCTTTGCTGTGATAGTTTTATGTCCCATTTTATTTTTTCCCTTTTTATGTTATTGTTTGTTTACTTATTGTGTTCATTAATTTTTTTTTCAATTGGTGCAGTGGGAGTGCTTGGCTTATGTTGGAAGCTTTTCATTCCTGCCATTGGATCTAGGTTATTGTTTCTTGAGATTGGTGTGGGTTAACTTATCCTGGAAGTTTATTTTGTTGAATGCAGGTTTTTGTTTTATTCTGAGAGAGAGAGAGAGAAAGAGCGAACCAGGGCAGAGAAGAGAGGGACAGTGGCGAGGATTGATGGAGGCTCCACGCGTTTGCACCACGCCGCCGCCGTGAAGGATCTCCGGTTGAGGATGGACGATGACGTATCGGCGGCGCTGAACAGAATGGTGATGGAGTTCAATGGGGTTCTATCCGACTGTGACTTCCTCTACGGCTCCACAAGGCAGTGGCGGTAAAAGATGAAAGTCGCGCGTCTGGCTCCTATCGAGATGGTGATGATGGTGGTGGCGGTCTTGGTGAAGAGGGAGCGATGACGTGATGGAGGAGCGGGAGCATTGAGGGAAGAGGCGACCAGGATGGGGTCGCGTCGTAGTACCTTCATGCAGCGCAGATTGTGGGCTCATCAGGAGGCGCAGATCGGGACAGAGGAAGGAGGAAGGGTGGCTGCGAACTATCGGAGGTTGCAGATCCAAGGTTCCTGTTGGCGTTGCTGCTGACGGTGGCTCCATGGCGGTTGGGGTTGTCCGATGGCACTGATGATGATGATGTCATGGTGAAGGATGATAAAGTTGAGGTTTGCTCTGTTCTATTTGATTTTTATTAAATTTTTATATTTGGTTTTTCAAGAAATTAATCTTTTGCTGCTGGTTTCTAAGATTTTGAATACATCATCAAGTTTTTCCCTAAATATCAAGTGATAAGCAAGGACTGAGTTAGGAAAGAAGGAGAGCTGGGGAAGAAAGCAAACTTATTTAATAATTATCGAAACAAAATGTGCATCTTCCCCTTTTCCTATTTTAATTTTTTTTGCCTTCCCTTTTTTTGTTGTTTCTATCAGAACTCTCTTTCTCCTTTTTATTTTGTTAGCTCATGAAGGAAATTTTTTTAAGAAAGTAGTGCAGTGGCTTTTACTACAGTGGAGTCGTTTTGTATAGTTTAAATATCGTTCTTTGTGCTTTTAATCTGCTGGGGACGCGTGTCCCAAGTGAGGCTTTGTAGTGACTAAACTGCCCTCACCTTCAAACTTCAGTAACAAACCAATTAAAATGAATTGTTAAAATATTTTATTCAATGTAATTAACTCCATTATTAATTAAAATTAAATGAGGGGAATTAATAGAACAAACAAGGCATCCAATCGAATCCCAGTTCTGGAATTGCAGAGAGGAGGAACAAACATCTCATGTCATCGATTCCGTTTCTAAAATCGCATGGAGGACGAACCACCTTCTCATCCCAAAGAACCCCACTTTAGGAATTGCAGAGAGGAGGAACAACCTTGTTATCGCATAGTTCCCCAGTTATGGAGTTAGACGGAGGAGGCGTTCCTCGTCAACATACAAGATACGTTTTCCAATTTCTGGAGTCGCCTTGCATCGTGTACAAATTTTGATGTTTTAACTGATGGTTCCCTTCGTGGTCTTTCATCCTCGGAGAAGGTGAGTGTTTGCCGCTTGTATGTACCTCAACTCGACGACCCCCCCAAAAAAATCTGGTTCAAGGCTTCAATTGTCTGGATCTTTAGATTAAAAAATGTGAATGAAATGATAAATGGATATGTTTGTAGTCCTATGTCCTCTTGCAAGCACCTTTCTTCTTGCAACACATATGTCATGGATCACATATACTCTTCACTTTTACTAAATTGTATTTGAGTCATTCAAGATGAAAGGATGTGTCTTATCTATAATTTTGTGTTTGTATTATGCTATAAAGCATGAGCTATGTCATCACGAAATGAAATTGGAAAATACTAGTCCAGGTCCTTGATTGAAGATTTGTGACTTCACCTATTCAAAGGTACAATTGTTTTTTATGGTAATTGTGGTACTCAGATTTTAATAGGGAGTTGCTTAGAAAGTATGTTGAGGTTGTAAGGTTTTGTCCAAAAGAGATTGATATTGGACATTAAAGGGTTCAATGTTGATAGTTTTAATCAAAAGCTAAAAAATGTGAGGAATATGAGACTAGTTGAAAGGCACGAGGCTGGTAATTCTTCCTCATTCGCTGGTTAGCAGATACAGTGAATGCTGATTATATTTTAAAAGTGCTGGTAAGTCTTATTTAGTAAGTGAACATTAATGACATTGCTATAAATTGGACCAAATGATGTCATTTATGACCTCTTAAAGATGTTTTTATATTATATGTTGCGAAAAAAAATATAATGAGTGGTGATTGCTCTATTTGAGAGGGGCTGATTATTAGTCATCATATGCTGGTAAGTAGATACACAACACGACTAAGCAATGAATCAAAGTTTTAGCAATGAATCAATGTTTCCAATACTAACATGTTTCCAATACTAACACACATAACATGACTTACCAGCCCTTTTATAAAATTATCAACTTTTTCTATATCTACCGACCAACACATAAAGATGAATTATCAGCCACTTTAAAATAGGTCAGTTTCATCACAATTTCTTTTTCATTATGAATTTGGTGATTAGAGATGATAAAATATGATATAGAGCACTATGACCCACTCCTCCAAAAGCTCTATCTCCATTACCTTATGCTCTATGACTTTAGTGTTCAAGAATTATATGACTTTAGTGTTTTTGAAGTTTACCTCAAGGGCAAATTCAAGAACTATATTACTGGCCAAAGTTTATCCAAAGTTTACCTTAAGGGCGCTGAGCCAAATTTGATTGATTTCTTTTCAAAGTGATAGTGTGTGGTTTAGTATTTTTGCTATTTATATTGGAATGAGTAATAAGAATAATGATACTATTTAAATTATTGATGATTTTTAGTGATCATTTGGGTTGACCTACATCATTTTTTTTATCTCCAATAACCAAATTCATAATGGAAAGGAAATAATGATAAAACTGACCTATTAGAAAATGGTTGATAATTTGTCTCTATTTGCTAATTAGTAGATATAGAAAACGTTGGTAATTTCTTAAAACAGCTTGTAAGTCGTGTTATGTGTGTTAGTATTGGAGACGTTGATTCCTTGTTAAAGTTTTGATAACATTTACTTATTGATGGTTGGATAAAGATAAGAAATAATTATTATTAATTAAAAATATAACCATACGTAATTTTTTATTTTTTTATTTTGAATAATTAAAAAATATTAAAACTCAAATCGTAATAAGGAAAACACGTATTTAATTTTAATATTTATAAATTATTTAAGAGAAGAAATTATTCGATTGATTTCTTTTCAAAGTGATTATGTGTGGTTTAGTGTTCTTGCTATTTATTGGAATAAGTAATGAGAAAAATGGTAGTATTTAAATTATTGTAATAGTTTTTAGTGATTCTTTGGGTCATCTACATCATATTTTGTCATCTTCAATAACCAAATTCATAACGAAAAAAACAGTAATATAACTGGCCTATTATAAAGTGGTTGATAATTCATCTCTATTTGTTGGTTAGTAGATATAGAAAACGTTGATAATTTTATAAAATAACTGGTAAGTCGTGTTATGTGTGTTAGTATTGGAGACATTGATTCCTTACGGCACCGTAGCAAACGCCTCAAATGACATTCTGTTCAGCTTTGTCAATTCATAAAATCCATCTAGCAAAGCAAAAATTTCATTACTTTGAGGATGCAATCAAAATACATAGTTTCTTAGATTCCAAGGTTCAAGTGCAAACAATGACTCATAAAGATCAAGGGCCTTGTAGCATTGTCGATGGATAGCCAAAACCATGATCATTTAATTCCAAGAGCACAAATTCGTCGTGCTACCAATCTTATCAAACATCATCCAAGCAACATCAATCTTGCCACATTTTGCATATATCTTCAACACAACATGCATTGCTCACATATAAGTTCTTAAAGATCCCATTTTTCCTTACATAAATCTCAATCCTCTGGCCAATATCCAGTGCCCCAAGATTAGCACAAGCTGGCAGAATGCTTGCCAAGGTTACTTCATTGAGCTTTATGAGTTTCTTCTTTTCTATCCTCAAAAACAACCCCAAAGCCTTTTCAAGTTTTAATACTGCTTGTTCTGAGAGTAGCCAGATATCATGGTCGTCCATGACACTACACTCCTTGAAGGCATCAACATGAACAACTCCAATGCTCCCTCCATGTCCCCAAACCTTGCATACCCAACAATCATGGCATTCCAAGAGGGGACCCCTCTCATAACCATTTCATCAAACAGCTTGTGTGCTATGCTACCAATACTATACTAGACAAGTAAAAAAAAATTATGGGTACAAAAAAAATTGCAGCTATGTTGTTTTCCCAAACAAACTTCCACATACAACAATTTAAGAACACAGAAAGACACCAACTCACCATCATCTACAGGTCCATAAACTCATGATGCAACTGTAGAAATGGTCAAATGTTACACAAAACTACAATTCAACTGACCAAAAAAAAAACATTCTATTTGATTCGAAATAGTATACCACAAATAGGAATGCACAACCAATAAATCCTAACAGAAATAAGTGGCCTTTTTTTTTCAGAATGAAAAAAAAAAACTAAATAAAGTTGAAATTAAAACTTGGGTCGAGTAGACTAGGGAGAATTCGTTCAACAACAACAAAATGTGTTCACCCCTAACATAAACACATAACAAAACCAACCGATTTCTACTTTACCTGACTCAAAATTAGTGCTTAGCTCAAAATTCCTCTATTAATTGACGAATCTTCTTCCTAGTTTTCATGACTGGACATCGCTTGAACACATTTGTTGAGTGCGGCTGCTTCTCAGAATGTGACTTCTGCTTATTCCATCACGGAATGGATGCTGAGAATGGTGATTTTGAGTTCTAGGGTTCTTATTTCCCTTCTATGTGTATTTGAATGTATTTTACGTTCGCCTATTAACTTAATCATGTTTGCTATCTTATTTTTTTTTTAGAAAAACCAAAATTTTTCAGTTTTGATTTTTTTGTTGTTTTAGTTTGGATGGATGAAGGTTGATGGTGATGATAGTGATGGTGTGATGATGATGAGCACT
Organism: Aeschynomene evenia; assembly: GCA_013621005.1. Classification (NCBI taxonomy): domain Eukaryota; kingdom Viridiplantae; phylum Streptophyta; class Magnoliopsida; order Fabales; family Fabaceae; genus Aeschynomene; species Aeschynomene evenia. The sequence continues at coordinate 14,683,315 of CM024271.1, forward strand.
GAGATGAAATGGTGTGTTGTCTTATTTTCTAAGTTTTGGTTTCTATTGTTTCCCTTATCTAATGGTGGATTGTTTTTTTAACTATTGCTGTCTTATAGCTTATATTATTGGATTTTATCTTTTTTGTTTTAGAAACCTATATTTTCATATAGTCTAATCATTATTTATTATTATTATGAATGTTATGCTCAGGTCTCTATTTTTTTGAAGTTTTAAGTTTGTTATTCATGTTCAAAGTTTTTTTGTTTTCATTTCTACTTTCAACTGAAGAAGCTTATGTATTGAATGATGTTGTCTTATTTTCTAAGTATAGATTTCTATTGTTTCCCTTTATCAAATGACTGAATAATGGTGGATTTCTTTTCTAACTGTTATACTGTTGTGTTATATCTTCCGGTATTGAATTTTGTTTTTTTTATTTGACAAACCTTTACTGTCTTATAGTTTACTCATTATTATCATCAATGTTCTTTTCAGGTCTTCATTCTTTGAATTTTTAGTTTGTTATTCATGTTTAAAGTTCTTTTTCATGTCTATTTTCTATTGAAGAAGCTTATATATTGAATGATGTTGTCTTAGTTTCTAAGTTTAGGTTTCTATAGTTTCCTTATATCTAATGGCTGAATAATGGTGGATTGCTTTGCTTTTATTGTGTTACAGTCTAATCATTTTTTTTTATTTGGTATCTCATTTTGTTTGGTATTTGTTGTACTTTAATTGGAATAGTGTTATTTCATTGCCATATATTTCTCCATGTTTTGTGTTTTTTTTGTTTGATTTTTTAAAATTCCGACACAGTCTCAACACATGTGCACCCTGTTAGTTTTATCTGTGCTTTTGCTTTTGATAATGGGTCTTGGTACTTTGAATGAGTACTGAATTTCTCTTTTATTCTGTATCTAATTTGATCATATTTCAATTAAGCCCGAGTTATACTGAATTTCTATGGAGGACCCATTATGTAAAAGTCTCTTTTATACTGAATTTCTATGGAGGACCCATTATTTCCATTATTTTTTTTTCACTCATGTATCATTTTTGTCTTTTCCCTAATTCAACCAATTTTCTCTAACCGGTTACTCATTAAGCCAAATAAATTTTTTTGTTCCTGTTTGTACATCTAACTGCTTTTTCTCCTCCTCCCTCTTCTTCTTCATAGATTTCCAATTGGCGTCGAAGGGGTGGCTGATGATGGTGGTGTTAGTGACGTGAGTTTTTTTTACACTCTATTTCTGTTTTTGTTATATAAATTTTTTTGTTAATGATTTAGATGGATGAAGGTTGACGATGACGAGAAATGAAAATGCTGCTGATGGTTACTCCATATAACTATGTCTTTTTTAAATAACAGGTTGATCCTATCATTTGTGCAAGTTAAGGCATGTTTGTGAATTTGAGTATTGTCATGCTTCTTCTCTGTACACTGTGATGATGTTCTTAAAGCTCTTTGCAAAAAGAAAGGTCCTGATGCAGAAATAGTTCAATTTTTTAACATTTGACCTCTTTTACAAGTTCATTTTTTAGGCTATTTTTGTTCTTCAAAATTATGATGCAATGCTTAAATAGTGAAACATAGTGTCAATACAATGTTGCATGAGATGTTTGTTTATAACATATTCTCAGAAGAGTCATCATCATAGAGACAATAAATAGAGGATTATCTATTCAAGTAATATTGTGTATATTTGTAGTATCACAATTGAAGACTAAAGTTATTTGTACCTATCAAGATGTCGAAGGTCTAACATATGCATGCTATACTTTTGTGTATTCATGTGTTTGTTGTTCATAATAGGTTTTCACTGATTAAGTACATTATTATTATTACTCGGCTTTCATGGAGCGAGCTTGATTGAGGTTGACAGTCCAGGAATGGATTTCATTTTTTTCAGGTACAGAAGTACAATCACATTGTTTTCCATTCAAACTCCAAGTAAGCATCTTTGGTTTGAACGAAATGCGCATAATTTTCTGGTTTCCAATTCAAACTCATCAAGGAACTTTTCTCTTTGCATTTTATAGGCTGCCTCTGTCTTTTTAATGTTATTTCCATTATTATTTGGTTCTAATTTATGTTTACACTTTTTTCCTTTTTTTTTTCAATTTTACAGTGAAATGATTGAAACATTACATATATGTTAATTACTTAAATGTTGAGTTTCAGTATCCAAAAATTTTATACATAGTTGTTGATTGTTTTATGTCTGATCATTATCCTCTTCATGGATAAAATTCAAATGTAAAGGGGAAAGGAATCATAATTAGTTATTTTCTTCTGAAAGATATCTTATTTAATTTATAATTTATGAAATTTCGGTAAGATATGTTATTTTTCTTCTGGTGGAGGGGGCCTAATTCAATGGCTTAAAAAAGTTCTTATGCACTAATACTTCTCTATTATGCACCAACAAAATTTTGCTGATGTTAGCTTCATGGTTATTTAGGTTGGAATATTTACTTGATACTTGAACTGGTGCACCAGAAATGAAGACTATGTGGCAGTGGAGTGAGAAGGGCAGAATCTTGCAAGGGAAATTTAACCAATCTGAAGTTTTGACATGAGGCAATATCTTCTAGATGAGGAGTACAGAGTCTTCATTTCTTGAATAGATGAGGTATGTGGGTGAAAAGGTGCTATGTGTCTGAGAAATAATCAACCAAGAGGCATTAATCTTAAATTTGATGAAAGTATGTAAAATGTGGAAGCTTAAAAAAAAAGTGGATGACCATGATGGTGAATTAGAAGTGTGGATGGTTGATGTAAGTAACTTTAGTCTAACAAAGCTAGAGCATGCATATGTGACCAAAAGTCTTGCAACAAATGGTACTTGAGAGGATACTGCTTTAATTTGGGTTCCAATATAATATTGTTATTACTTTGAAGTCTTTGTGTCCTTTCAAACTAAAGATGAGAGCATGCCGACAGGATGAAATCGTGGCAACATGCATGGAAAAGTTAAAGATGAGATATTAAATTTTGATTGTTTTTTTTTTATTTTATACATTTTGCAGCAGTAACAACAGTGCTCGATATTTGTGTAGTTGGAATGATGTTATGAATTATATATATTTTTCATATTGTGTAGACAAATAAAATATAGTGATTATAGTAATATATGGTTACTGCTGCAAAATATCTATATCCAATTGCAAATAGTTACGGCTTGCCATTGTGTATTCATGTGTTTAAACTCATCATCTAACTAATTCTTATCTCTTATAATTTGGATATAAATATTCAAATGGATGACTTGAATGTCAATTTATTATTTTCTTTATTGAAATATATTTAATTGAAAAATATGTATCATTTTTAAAATGAAAAGATCACCCCATTGAGCTTGACACTGCTAAAGTCTTTGTAATATTAAATTCGATTTTTTTACTTCATATAATACATTGAAGTATATTATACCATTGCATATCTTTTTCAGCATTTTTTTTAACAATGCTATATACACAATAAAAAAAAAGTCAAAACAGTCTATATAATAAGTATAACATATATTACATGTTATGTACAATATATATCACATATTTTGCATAACATACACGTATTGCATTGCACAAAAAACATCAAAATAGTGTTATAATTCGTTAGCCCTGTAAAATACTAAAATTCTTTTACATTCTGAAATAAAGTTTTGAATATTGAATGATGTTCCAAGGACAAATTAATTTGATTTAAAACTACAAATTATTATTATTATTATTAATCATGTTTGTTGTTATTGTTGCGGCTATTCATCATTATTCTTCACCGTTTGACCATTTTTTTTCATCCTTTGACTAATGTTTTAATTTAAATGATTCATTTTTTGTGAGTTTAGGTGGTTTACAAGATGATTATGGGAAAGCGGGAGATGGAGATGGTGAAGATGATGATCATGATGAGGTGAAATGATGATGATATTATGGTGTTGTTGTGTATAGTGTCCAACATATCATGAATCATTGAAGCAAAACCCTAACAGAAAAAAAATAAGTGCCTATGCGATATTTTAAGATCATCAACGTCGTTTGATAACAATGCACCATTTGGAGGAAAAGTTGTTGTTCTTGGAGGTGACTTCCGCCAAATCTTACCAGTTATACCTAGAGGAACAAGGCAAGATATCGTTGGATCTAGCATAAAATCTTCATATCTATGGAATGATTGTAAAGTTCTTAAATTAACTAGAAACATGCGATTATCTAGAGGAACTTCGAATGAGGAAAATGAGTTAGTAGCAAAATTCAGTGAATGGTTATTACGTATTGGTGATGGAATAGAAGGTGACTCTTTTGATGGAGAATCACAAATACTAATTCCACATGAATTATGTATTCAATCACCATCAAACAAATTAAAGGTCCTGATTGACTTTGTTTACCCCGACATGGCAAATCAATTTTCCAATACAAATCTCTTTACCGACTGTTCCATACTTGCTCCTATAATTGATGATGTTAACTTTGTCAATTCGCACATTATGGAAAATATCCCCGGAAATGCTAAAATTTACCACAACTCTAATTCTCTCTGCATGGAAGACGGTAATATGGAGTCTGAACTTGCTGCTTTCTCGACTGACATGCTTAATAATATTAATTGTTCCGGATTACCACCACACGAGTTATCATTAAAAGAAGGAGTTCCAGTTATGTTATTAAGAAATATAGACCAACCAAATGGGTTGTGTAATGGCACGCGACTCATTGTACGCAAGCTTGGCACACATGTCATTGAGTGCGTAATAATCTCATCTACAAACTCCGGTCAAATTGCACTAATCCCCCGACTAACCATTGTACCATCCACTTTAAACATTCTTGTGAAATTCAAGCGATGTCAATTCCCGTTAATGGTATGCTTTGCAATGACAATAAACAAATCACAAGGTCAAACCTTAGACAAGGTTGGAATATATTTACCTAAATCTGTATTTTCACATGGTCAACTTTATGTTGCATTGTCAAGAGTTAAAACAAAACACGGATTGCGTATTCTAACAGAAGATTCTACCAACGTTGTTGATAATACTACAATAAATGTTGTTTATCGAGAAATATTTGACACCTTGTAGAATTTATGTTCGCTTGATTCCAATCATGTATGTATTAACTTATTCACTTCAATTAAAAAAATTATAAAACCAAAATACCTTGCTTAATCCCCGACCTTATATAGTTCATGTGGACTACTATTAACTTTTCTTTTTTTGGTATTTTTTTTAGGGTTTATATTTTATTTTTACACAGACATCCTCTTTCCTTTACCTCATTTGTTCAGTTGCTCTAACGTTCTACGCATTAGTTCATCACAAACACCAACTGCAACATTTATGTAATGTTGCATTTAGTGGCTCAACGTTTCTTATTTTCCTCATGTGCATGTCAGTTGCAAAAACTTCTGACACATGATATAATAAGCTGGCACTTAACACTCTATTTTTCGTCCGCCCTCAATTAACCCAACACGCTGTTGTTCTGCACATAATAAACTCAGGATTTTTTTTAAATAGTTATTTGTATCATGACTTATCACATCCACTGTTGCATCCCTCTTGCTTATCGTACTCCCCTAACGCGTACATCTTTTGTTCATTTCCTATACTCTCAATATCCTAACCCGTGCTACTTTTTCAACTACGTAGCACATTAAATCTATATCCGTGCATAGCACATGTCATCTAATATGGTATATAATATATATATATATATATATATATATATATATATATATATATATATATATATATATATATATATGAGTTATCAGGGTCGTAATGGGTATTAGCTTTTTATTTGGATTTAGGTTTAGTTTTTGCTTTGGCTTTCACGAGAACTGCAGTGCCGTTTGGTTTGTTTCTTAGATAGGTTCCGAGTTTTTATTTATCATCTTTTGTTTATCATTTTTCATTACTTTGATACACCGTTTCATTCATTGTTCCACACAATTATTTGGGATTACTTCTCTTGCTCTCAGTTATTTTTACGACTTGTTCTGGTGACACCTTTTCATCTCTCTCAGTGTTATTTCATTGTTCCGATATTTTATTTATTTCTCGTTATCGTATCTTCTACTTTAATTATTTTTCTCTATTGCAATTTCCATTCAATCCTTGTTTTTGGGGAGCTCTCTTTGAAGCTCTCTTTCGTTCTTATTAAATTACATTGTTATTTATTTTTATCAATTTCATTCTCGTCTATTTCAATTCAAGCTTTTATTTTCATCCTTCTTTACATCCTTGCTTCTTTTAATTTATGCCAATTACTTAGTTCACAATTGCGTTTAATTTATTTATTTCAATTTCCCTTACTTGCTTCTAATTTAATTTCTTTGCAAACCAAACCCAAACCCCCTTTTGTTTATTGCTATATTTGAATCAAAGATTGCCACACAGATTTCATGAGACGACCTGAGTCAGTCTTACTACTTGCTACCAAGCTTGTATTGAGATTAATTCAGCAATAAAACCCTTTTTCAAACCCTTTTTCAAACCCTTCTTCTAAATTGCACGGAGTACCGGAGACTAGTATGTGTATGGACTAATAACCTTTCTCACAAGTTATGGATATGTGATATCAAGTCTAGACATAGGTAATATGATGATATACTGGAGACACCCACCGTAAAAACACCACATGGATCGTAATGCGAATGTCATAGGTGATTCTCATAATGATGATGATACACGTAGTCGTTTGACTTAAAGTTATTGTAATCTGTTGCATGAGAAGTTATATGTTTTAATGTCATCAACCGTCATCTGTAACAAGGTGATTATAAAGTCGGGTATTGGACATATCACGAATCATGTATACAGATGTGAGTAACGTAGATAGGATTTGTCCCTCTCACATTACGAGAGATATATTTGTGGGCCCCTTTATGAGTGAGACGGGGTAAATGCATGACCATGCTCAAATGAGTTAATGTGGGACATTAACTTCATTTATTTTTTATCAATCTACTCGGTAATCAAGAAACTAATTATTTAACTATACAAAATGACTATTTCCATTCTTGTGTTAAATCTAGATATTTGGACCAAGGGACTGAATTGTACAATAACGTCAATCACGGAAAGGTTATGTCAAATCATTGACTTTCTTATCACTTGGGTAACAGTGATGTGTTGTTAGACACCGCTCATTGTTTATATTATTAAATAAGATTTAATAATATTGCCAATGCTATAAGAACCTGTAGGGTTACACACTAAAGTAGTTTTATTGATGCTTAATTAATTTAAATTGGTATGACTAATTTTAATTAAATTGAGCTTACATTAGATGGACCCAATAATACTCAAATTAGGTTTAGGTTTTCTATTGAGTGTTGGCTATAAATAGCAACACCTAAGGGGCTAGTATTCATTCAGTTCGCACACACCCCCCTTTACACACAGAGAAACCTAATCATATTTTTCTCTGAAATTCACTATTAGCATAGAGAATCTCAGAAGAACATCAAGGTGGACGTGTGACGGCCACAACTGCTGTGTGGATTTCTTAAGGTCATCGTTGTATTGCGTCGAAAGGAAACTGACATAACCCGTTGTTGTTCTTGCTGCTACGCTTTAACAGGTATTTCAAATATGGATTATGATCTTTCACAAGGGTCTATGGGTGGGAATCGCGTAAAAGTTTTTATCTTCCGCTGTGTCTACATGTCTGAATTCCCAACATGTAAAACATTACAGCATGTGTGTAATTGATTACAGAGTGGAATTTTAGTTACGTTTTATTGTGTTTTAGCCCCCCACCCCATATTTTTAATATTTTTAATTAGTCCCTCTGTGCCTGAACCCTAAAAACACCTATTTAGACTATCTTTATCTCCTAATCACTTTTGCCTCCATCATTCAATCTCTTACTCATAGCTCTAAAGTAATTTCGTTCCACACCTCTAATCTTACCTATAACCTTGCCCAATCACAAAAAGAACCACATACCCTTGATCACCACATTGATTTCTACAAGACTATTGATTGTTATAAATCTCAAAGCACCATTATTTCCATTGCTTCGTTCGTTAGGCATGTTTAAGAAGGAGACTAGCCAATAGATAAAGAGAGAACAGGGTGTTCTAGCTTAGTTTGAAGGTCTACAAGAATTAGGGGTTTATATCTTAATATGTTATATGTGTTCCATGTGATTTGACGAATTGTTTTGTGAGAAAACCCTATTTTACTCATTGATCAATGAGAAAATCTTGTTTTTACCATTTGATCTTTGAGAAAATCATGTGTTACCGATTGAATGATGTCTAAAATTATATTTTACCGATTGAATCATGTTTACATCGTGTTCTATCAAATGGAAATTGTTTAGATTGAGTTTTTACTAATTGATTCATGAAAAATGTGTTTTTGAAATTCTAAGATCTGATTTCTCGCGTTGGTAATCGATTATATCGTTTTCGTAATCGATTACACATTGAGAATTTCCAATCGTAAGAAGACATGCTCTTTGTTAATCAACTACAAAGATAGTGTAATCAATTACTATAATCGATTCACTACAAAATTAATTGTTCATTGTGACAGTGAGTTGATGGCAATTTTGCTAACTACAGCTAAACATAAATTTGGTGGCAAATTCCTAAATTGCCACATTTATTTTTCCATTTATTTTCAATTAAAGATTCATCAACTCTTGATATCACACAGTTTCACTAACTTCAGCCTCATTCTCCGCCATTTCTTCCCATTTTCCCTTTGGACTTTTGAAACTGTTACTAGAATATATATTTATTCAAATTCCTGAGGCATTTTCTTCGAATCATCACCCTTCATCAACTTCAATATTCTCTTCTCAATCCATCGTCAATCTATCTCCGTCGTTGTTGCCGATCTACCTCCGCCGCCAACGCCGACTCCAATTTTAAAATTGTGAGTCATTGCTCTATCTCTTTGTAATTGCTCACTGATTTCATCTCTCTAGCTTTGAGTCTCTCTCTCTAAGGTTTATTATTCTCTTCTCACCGTCGATTTGCTTTCTATGTCATCGATCTACTTCGCCATTGTCGCCACTAAGTCTTAATGTTTTCAAGCGGTGAGTTGCTTTTATCTATTTGATTTATTCTCTCTGTTTGGACCAAAGTTTTAGAGATGATTTAGGGTTTTAGGTTTAATCAAATTTCAGATTTGGAAAATGATGCAACACTCTTAATTTTACTTCTGATGAAATTGATATTGTTTCTTTTGCTCAAAGTAGTACTAGTACCTCTCGTTGCTATTTTTGTATTTGACTATTTTGTGAGATTAATTTTGTTGATGTTTACTGATGAGGAGTGAGCTTTACTTTTCTTTTTGGAACTTGTATAGAGTAGGGTATTATTGATTATTTAATGGTAATGATAGCAATGGATTATTATAGTATTCATGATTACTATTTGTATTGAGGGATTGGTACTCTACAGTGCTCTTTGATTTGCAGTGAATTATTAGGTCGTCCCGAGGTTATGTTGTGTTATTGTGTCCAACTCACTAGTATAGGCAAGAATGAAACAAATTATGATTTTGTAGGAGATATGTAAGGTTTACTATAACTAAAAATGGAATCATAATACATCTAAAAGGGTGTAATATTATAGATTAGAGTAGTTAGATACTGTTAGGATGGAAAGTTTTCATCGAAAACATAGGGAAAAGGCTTCACATGAAGAACACATGGTTTGGTTATACTCTTCTTAAAGGACAGGGTGAAGCTTATAGGTTATAACTCATGACCATTTGCATAAAACCATGACAAACAAATTAGTTTTCTAAAATGTTAATCAATTGATGATCTAAAGAAGAAGTTTGCAATAGATTTTATATAAGAATTAAAATGAAAATTGAGAGCAAATATATAACATGGAGTTGGAATTGCTACTTGCACATAATTTATTGGACTAAAATTTTCGAACTTCTGTGATTTAACTGTAGAAGAAAGTTACTATATTAAAGAGGAATTTTATTTTATTAGTAGTGAAGGATTTCAATTTTAGTAATCTAGCTAGTGAAAAGAAAAGAACAAGTTGTTCATAAATACAGTATTTGTTATTGTTATTTCCCAGTGGTCAGCATTGAATTACTGTAAGTTAGATAATTCAAATGAAATAAAATAAAAAGCTAGTGAATCTAATGCATGATCTTAATAAGAAAAAAAAACCAAGAACCAAATGATAATAAAATAAAAAGCTCTGAGATAGGAAATGAAAATAACAGAACTTTTTTAATTTGGATTGAAATGAATACAAAAAAACATATATGTAAATTGAAGCTACTAATCAAAAGTAACTGAATTTGTAAGTAACTATAAATAATTTGGTTCTGCATTTGCAATTTTTTTGTTGCTGCATTTTTTCTGCTTCAGGTCCTGTATTTGTTTTTTCTGCATTTGTAATTTTTTTCATGCTTCAACAATTCTTGAAGCAAGGCCAAAAATCACGTTTTTTGTCGATCATTCTTTCCTTTCTAACAAATTGTTGAGTTCTAACTCATTTGTTCAAGATCAAAATGTTAGTAATGTATCTTCCATCTTCCCTTATTTTTCACTGAATGGTTCATGATATGATTCTCTCTGTATTTTGGGTGTTTTATTTTTTCAAAAGTTTGATTATTTATTTATTTATTTAATTTTATGCGTGTCTTTCTATTTTTTTAGCATTTCTTGCTATTCTAATTTGAGTACATGACTAGTGTATTTAGTAAAATGAGCAAGTATTTGTTTTACTTATTAGGTGATAGGGTCTTTTTCATAATTCAGATTATAAAATGAAACAAAAGGTGTTATTTGATTCCTTTAGTTAGTATGAACTTTCATTTCTCATAGCTAGGGATCCTAGTGTGTAGCTTATTGTAGCATTCTCTTATAACAAAGATAACATTCTTGTTAGGGGACTGCTATTTGTACATACAACAATGTCATCCACCTATTTTTCATCCATTCAAAAGTTAGCAACTTTTATGAAAATGTTGGCAAGTTGCCAACATATTCATAAAAGTTGTCAACTTTTTGAATGGGTGGAGAGGTATAATTATATGTACAAGTAGCATTTTTCTTCATATTATATCTATCACCTCTCTACCCTCCCCCAAATATTTTCCTAGGTATGTTTACCGTTATTTTCTTTGAAAAATAATTGAATTATTACTTGACTCTTGTTTAGGCACAACTATATAGATGGATAAGTATTGGATAGGGAGGCTCCACTACAACTTGATAGAAAAATTTATTGAATGGTTAATTTGATTGGTATGATTTGTACTACACATCTTTCTTTTATTTATCACTCTCTATCTATCTTTTTTAGTTTCTCTCTATAACTGCTACACTTTATAGGCTAATCAAGAAACCTGTTCCATTGACATTTTAAAGGGTAATATTCCTAGCTAGTTGGCTTCTTGATGTTGTAAAATTGGTCTTGGAAAAAAAACCATGTTACTAATAAAACCCCTAATGATATACTGAGTGCTGATTGCAATTTTTGTTCCTTAATTATTTTTCAAATAATTTATTTATTTATTTACTGCAGCGAGACATAAGTTACTACTTGTGCTAGAGCTCTATTTTATATTGTGTTACTATTATATAATCTTATATGGTGATGATATATAGCATGTCAAGTAGGAATTTCTTTGTTAATAATTTGAACACTCTTACGATGAATGAGTTTTGATAATCATGGGGTTCAAACAAGAAGTTCATTTGATATTTGATACTAATTCATGCATACTCTCTTTTGATGTACTCGATGAGTGCTTAATTTGGCTATATGGCATGTTTGGGAGCAAATATGTGTTTTTTGTATAATTTTTTTTTCAATAGTTGTCTCATAAATGATTATAAGTTATTATGGATAAAATAAAAGCTAATCTAAACAAAAAATTATATATATTCAGTCCCTGTTCTTATGTTATCCTTGATATTCCTTTACTTAATGATAGTGAACAAACACGTGTTCTGCTCCCAAGTGCTGCTTATGTCCATTTGAAGCATGCTGATGTTTCTAAATACACACAGAATCTTGCTCTTCCTAGCCAAACTATTCTGCTTTCAGGGCCAGCAGATGATAAGGAAATGCTAATTAAACTATTTCATGTTTCTATTATCACCACCTTCTTGCATCATGTTCATGCTAACTACATCTCCATTTGTCCCATTTTTTCATGGCTTACAGAACTATATCAACAGATGCTTGCAAAGGCTTTAGCTCATTACTTTGAGGAAAATACAACATATATTATTGATATGTTGCAACCTAAGGTATACTTCTATTTTGATTGTTTTCTTACACCTGAAATTAGAGTAGCATATGAATATTTTGGTGCAACCTATATTATTGATATGTTGCAACCTAAGGTATACAACATATATTATTGATATGTTGCAACCTAAGGCTGCATATGAATATTTTGGTGATGTGTCATTTGACACAACATATAACACCAATAAATATGGGATGGAATTTGGCTCGTTTGTTGGTGTTAATCACCGTGGTAATTCTGTCTTGCTTGGTTGTGATTTGGTGAGGTGTGAGGATACAGAAACATTTGTTTGGCTCTTCAAGGCTTGGATTGAATGTATGAATGGGAGACCTCAGCTGCAATGTTGACTGATCAAGCAATGACAATGAAGAACGCCATTGAAATTGCACTACCTATTACACGTCATAGGTGGTGCATATGGAATATAATGAAGAAGATACCAGAAAAATTACGGGGATACTCTCTATACAAAGAAATAAAATAAGAGATGAAATGTATTGTGTGGGAGTCTCAATCTAAAGAGTCATTTGAATCATCATGGACCAGTTTTATAGACAAGAATCAACGTCAATCAAATGAGTGGCTAAAAGGTACAATTTTGTTATAAACTCTGCTCATATATTTTAATAATACATTGATTTGTTATAAACTGCATCATGGACTGTTATAAACTGCATACTCTGTATTACTGACAGTACTGTTACAACATTTTTGCTCACCAAATACATACACATCGCTCACTGTTTTGGTTGTCTTTGCTCACACTTTAGAAAATTTGTGTTCACCAAATTTATAATTTTCAAATTTCAGCATTGTACAATGAAAGGAATAGATGAGCCCCTATTTATCTTCAGCATGAATTTTGGGCAGGCATGCGGAGTACCCAAAGATGTGAGAGCATGCATGCTTTTTTTGACAAGTATTTGACAATGAAGAGTAGTTTGTGCTTGTTTGTTAGACAATATGATAATGCTCTTGCGGATAAGGCTCAAAAAGAGTTAGAAGCAGACATATTCTCTTTCAAGACTATTATTCCTTGTGTCACAACATCATTGATGGTTGTTGTCGTGACACCCACAAATTTAATTATTTATAAAACCAAGTTCCCCTAATATAGTTTAGTGGAAACCATGGTCGTCTCTCACAAGGAATGGCTAAGAAAGCAATACACAAGACTAGTTGTATGACGGTTGTCACAATTTGGGGGGTTTTTGTATGCAGGAAAATATAATTTGGAATAAAATAAAGATAATAAAAACAGTGGTTTATGGGGTGGAACATTCATTAGGGTGTTTATCATTGGCTACAAAAGAATGCATGAGTTGATTAATTACGCCGGAGTTAGATCTAACTCCTTTGTTATGATTCTAATGATTAATTGCCTAGAATGAGATTAATCAGTGAGATCTCACCTTTAGTTTCACTTTCAACAATTGTTTAAGCCAATCACATTAATCTAATTAAAGAGACTAATCAGTCAATTAATTAATCATTACCAATTCTTGATATGTCATGAATCAATTAATCAATTAACACATAAACACATGCCAATGAATTAGCCTAACTCAATCGAGTAAGCCAAGACAAAGGGTTAAACACACAATTCAAGATCTCAAATCATATGCCAAGGTTTGATAATGAAAACTTATGCAGGATTAAGAACAAAGCCTCAATTTACCCCAATGATGTTCACACCCTCATAAACCACCAAGAGACTTAGTTACTCATGGAGTAAATAAAAGAGCAGAAAATAAATTTGATTTAAAAGCAAAGATGGAATGAAGAAATAAACTTGACTTGAACAATAAAGAGAAAGACAAAGAAAATAAGGATTAATGGAAAGTAAAATGCAATTGAGGAAATAAATGAAGAACGAATAACTGAATTAATTATGAAGGTAACTTACAAAACCCAAAGGCTTGACGAATAACGTTGAAAGTAAACAATGGAAAAAGAGTGGAGAAAGCTAGAGAACAAAAACTAGGAAAATGGTGGAATCCTAATGAGAGAAAAACTCTAACTAAAAAGGAAAATAAAAGTCTAGGGTTGGAAGTATGAAAGATATGTTGAAGTGTGTTTTCTGGATGCATTAGCGCTGCTTTATATAGAGGAAGCAGCCTCAAAACCCTAACTATTGGGCCCCCAATGCGGTTTTGCAGATAGGGTTTCTGCTGTAACAGAATTGCGGTGCGGCACTAGGGCGCGTATAGCTCGCTAGGGCGCCAGTGCTGTGCACGTGATGGATTAAAGTGGGCCTCGTGCGCTGGAGCGCGCTATGGGCGCTGGGGCGCTCGATGCTGGTTCTGAATTTCACTGCTCCGCTTCTTGCTCAGTTCCTGATGTCTACAGCTCCAATGATACCTGTCACCTGTGCTAAAAATACAAAATATCCAAGATCAAGTGCAAAGGTCATCCTTGAATTGCAAAAACATCATAAAACTTGTTACTTTAGCCTTTATTTCTATTAAGCCCAAATTAATTCCAAATTGTATTAAGTATAATAAAAGGCTAAAATAGAGCAAAGAAATGCATACAATCATCCAAATTAAGGGCATAAAATATTGGCAAAAACCACGTTATCAATCATCCATTGAGAAGCAATTTCAAGATGTATACACACACACTCCGAGTTTGGCAAGTTACAGAGTGAATTTAGATCAATGATTAATTGCTACACCTACTTCATACAAATGGAAGGCTCAAGTGCATCACACAAGGTTGTTGATCTCAATAAGTTCAATGGCATTACAAAGAGAAAGGAATATGAAGTAATGTATGATTCTGCTTCAATTGACATTAAATGTTAGTGTTAATGTTTGAATCACGAGGTATTATGTGTTGCCATTCACTTTGTGTTCTAGGGCAGGAATCTGTTGAAAAAGTGCCAGATAAATACATTTTGGAACGATGGTGCAAAAATGTACAACGTAAGCACTCAAATATCAAGTGTAGTCATGACTCAAGCCGCTCGGAGCCAAGCAAGATGCGATATAATGATTTGTGCTCACACTTTTATAATGTGGCTGAAGCATTTATTGATTCTGACGAGGCTGCTGGCATTATGCACCGTGCGTTGGATGCTACGGTGGTTGAAATTGGTTCACATTTTGCTGAAAAAGTAAGTGTTTTCCATAAAATAAGAAAAGAAAATGAAGTTTCTGGGGTTGGGAACATACATGCTCCTCCATATGCTACTACACGTGGAAGACCATCAAACGAAAGGAAGAAATCAGTTTTTGATGAGACCATAACCAAAAGAACAAGACAGACAAGAGAAAGAAAAAAAGGCAGCCGAACAGGTGATTTTTAGAAAAATACCAATCTTGCTCACACATTTTTCAAATATAACTCTCAAATATCTCTTGTTTTGCTCACACTTCTAAAGTATGTGCAGGTATTATGTGAAATACAACCATTGCAATATCACTCAACATCAAACTCAGTGGGGTGTTCTTTGACTTTGGAGGTATTCTAGTTATTAATGCATAAAAATCTCATTTTTAAATTATGGTATTTTAATTATAGTTATTAATGCAAAAAAAAAAAATTTATGATATGTATTTGACAGCAATTTGAGGATTCTTCAGTTGACAAGATGACATCCACTCCACTACATCCGCCCACACAAGTTGGTGTTGGTACATTTACAACATTATTATATTCCTTTGCACCTACACAACTTCCAGTACCACATGACCCTCCAAGTGATGCTTAAATATACTTGACCACAACAAGTAACAACTTGTAATAGTATATAGAGCTTTATTTTTGTATTTTTTATTTCTCAAAAACCATGATGTAATAGAAATTGGTATTAGAAACTTTATTTTAAAATGTTTCGAACTTACTCACACATTATAAATTCCTTAGTTAGTATAAATTCCTTTAAGTACATTCTAAGTATTTGGCTATTTTTGCTCATTACATTTCTTAATATAACAATCTAAGTTGTTCTTATTGTTTTAAAGAAATTGTATATGTCTCCTTTTTAAATTCATGATTTCTACACTGACATATGAAAATGAGTTCAAATTTAGTCTAAAAATTACCTGAATATGTATGGTAAACTGATTTAAAGTAAAATTACATTTAAATCTAAATAAAATTTTGAAGGAAGTTTTATATCATTTTGCCCCTCCTTGTTGCTTGCTTCCCTCTTACTTGTTTGGTTGGCTGGGCACATTAAGATATTGACATTCCATCCCTTTTTTCTCGAATGAGGAAATTGCATGGTTGACATAATGCTCAATAAGCATTGCCTAATATTGTTTGAAAGATTAAATATTAAAACTTGCCCACAGAAATATATATTATAGCTCACAGAATCAGGTAAAATGATCACAGAATCGGATAAAATTGCTCACAGATTCAGGTAAAGTTGCTCACAGTATTAGACAAAACTGCTCACGGTATCAAGTAATATTGCTCACCGTATAAACTAAAACTGCTCACAGAATCAAGTAAACTTTCTCACAATATTTATAATATTAGCTCAGGGAATGAGATTAAATTGCTCACACAGTTTTTGCAAGTCTTTCTCAAGCATTTATGAACACATTAATTATGTTTATTTGATGACACAATAAACATTAAAAATACAAGTTAATATTATATGAAAATATTAAACTTACAGAGTATTGATTCATTTTATCACGATTTGTGCTTGGGCTTTCTGTATATAATGGGTCCAGAACATAAAGTTTCCTATTCTCAACATTTAGAGCATACATCCACCAGTGTGCTGAATCTTTATCCACTATCGGGAATAAAAGCTGAATGTTGACAAAAATAAAGAAAGAAAATAAATAAAAAAATTTAGTATAATTACTAAAGCAAAACAAAAACAGTGATTTTAAGTTAGAGTGCAACACCATACCCATTTATGAGATGCAATTGTTTCTCTTTCATAGTGGGCATTTTACTCAAGGTTTTCAGGCGCTGTATATTCATTGTTGCTTGTGATATAGCACCATGCTTGTCTACATGACATCCAGAAAATTACTCAATAATCAAATGAAAAAAAATATACATTGCTCACATAAAAATATGCAAATTTCATACCAGTAGAGATGCAGACATGCAACATATTTCCCTTTGAAACCTTGGCAACCTAGAGTAGTTATATACAAAACACATGTAGTCAACAAAATGTAGAACAATGCAAACATAAGTAAAAGTTCAAAAAAATCAAATTAATAGTATATATATAGTCTAGATAAAATAAGTAAATTACTCACACTGTTGTCTATATATTTTCTTGGTTTTAGATTTAGCAGCGAATTTTTTGTTATGATCACATTCTGTTTGTCGACAATTTTTCCAAGTGTTTTGTATTGACCATCCTTTGAGTCCCATGTCCAACGTACAAGTTGTTTGATCATCTTTTCAGGCAACTACGGTTCTTCATCAAGTATTGGCACTGAATCATCATATTCTTCTGTATCTTGTTCTTTTTCAAACAGAACAATTTGCAGTTTGTTTGTTTCTTCAGAGGATGTAGCAAAAGCCTTCTCAAACTCATCATCAAAATCAGACTCATCATCAAGTTTTTCCATGTCTTTTCCATCATCTTTATTTCTTGTTATTTAACATTATTTGCATTAGTTATTGTCAAATCATCTTATATATATTACAAAACAATATCTCAAAAAATACTATTTTGCTCTCACATACTGGACGAATTGCTCACTATTTCTTAAAATATAGCTCACATTATTTTCAAAAGATGCTGACATTTTAGCACAAATAAACTCACAATAAAATGCAACGTACATCATTGTCTCAAGCTCTAGAGTGTGAAATTCAATACTCAAGTCAAATGATGGTCTACAAACAATTTAAGTTGATTGTTATGATAGCTCGCTCACATATTATAATGAGAAGACCCAAAAATAATAAATTATAACTTCACCAATTGTTTTGTCTCTTATATCTTAATTTTGAGTATCACTGCTATCAATATTAATATGTTTGTGTTATGCTAAAATGGTATTCCACATACATTGCTCACATGTCTTCAATATTTTTAATTAACCTCTCTTGAACTTTATTCTTTTGTTTCTGACTTTCTTTGTGTTCAGTCCCACCAAAAGTGAATTCCTCTGCTACCTTTGTTTGTGTCTGTCCCTCCACTTTTTGATTTTTTTTTTCTGATTGTCCATCCACGAATTTAAGATTGGTTGTACAATGTCATCCATGTCATCATTCCCCCTACATCATATATTAATTTCAATGTTTTGCTCGCAAAATATGACACTTAATTTATCACAAATTAACTTCTTTGTAATTAATACAATTCAAATGATGAGATAAGTGATACATAAAAATTTACCTTTCTGAGACACTGGTAACACCATCATTAGAAGGGTGCTTCATTGTGGGGATGGGAATGTTGTGTTTATCGCTGAGTAAGAAAGTTTTGAGTATTAGAAAACTCTATAAGCATTGACTAACACTGTTTAGAAGATTAAATGTTAAAACTTGCTCACAAAAATGAAAATTATAGCACACAGAATAAAGCAAAAATGCTCACAGAATCAGAAAAAATTGCTCACTAAATCAGCTTAAACTGCTCAAAGAATCAGATAACATTGCTCACCGTTTCAATGAAAATTGCTCACATAATAAACTAAAAACCAATTACAGTTTTATTCTATCATATTAATATCTTAAAAAAACTATATTATTTTACCAGAAAGACTTTAGTGGAATGTGTGCATCCTCACTGCTGGTGGTGCTTGTTGTATTTTCTTTATTTGCTCCACTTGCTTGGTCTCTTTTCTTTGGTGTTGATTTATTACTTTCAGGTTCTTGTCTTGTTTTGGCAGTTGGTGTTGATGGTTTTTTTTTGTTTTTGTTGTTGTTGTTTTTTCCTTGTTTTCTCTTGTTCTTTCCCTTCAACTCCTACAGTTTTTGTTCTCTTCTGTGGTGTAGTTGTAGTGCTCTCTGCTGTCCTTTTCCTTATTGTTGTTGCAGTTTGAAGTTTTTTCTTTTTCTTCATAGAAAATAATAATCCATGCACATAAATTCATTTAGGGTAAACTCCCAAATTAGTCCTTGACAATTTTTCATATGGACAAGTGAGTCCCTGACAATGAGAAATTGACAAGTGAGTACCTGACAATGTTAAAAATCGAACACCCGTTAGTCCCTAAACGTTTTTCGTCAAAGGAAGCTGATGTGGCACATGACAATAATAAATAACTCATTTTAGTCCCTGACAATTATCATATGATACCAACTTGGTTCAATAATTAATAAATAACAAACATGCTGCACAAACTCTCTTTTTTAGACATGTTTTGATGGCATTGTAGGATGATGATGATCTACCTTGATGAATTATTAGAAGTTTGATAAAAAAAAATGATATGAGGAACTAATATTCCTCCTCATGTTGCAGCATTAGTAATTGGCCTAACAGTTGCAGCATAATTAGTTGAGGAATTATTAGAAGTGGATATTGAAGATGTGAAGAAATGTATGCTTGTAATTTGGCACTGTTGTTGATGCGAGAATATTAGTGGTATCCTTGATATGTCCAACTTGATCTCTGACTTGTTCTCGCTTCTGTTGTTCTCAATTCTGTTTTTTAAATTTATTTTGATGTAATTGTATCTTGATATATTTCAGTATAAATATGTGACACTTATTGATAAATAGAGGAGGTATATCATAAAGTTTTTTTTCGATTGATACCAGAACTTCTAAAGAACAGAGGGAAAGTTCTCGGAGTGATCATCCAAATACATCAAACAACCTCCAAAATAGATATCTCTCATGACAAGTATATAAATAAAATCATGATTAGTCCTGCACCACACACATATAACAGCATATCAGCATCAATATTAATATATATACCCCACCCACCACAAAACACCATATCTCCACTTCCTCAATGATTAAACACCTTGAATCGTTTTCATATGCACGATGCTTGTTCTTTGATTCTTTGCTTTGGAAACTTGTCTCAACCAGCACCTCCAATTCCGAAGCTCTGCAATAATGGAGTCCTCCTGAAAAGGAGCTGGACTATTAACATGTCAGCCTTTGATCCACCAGCCCGTAGTCAATTTGATACATCTAATTTCAACTTCCCAATTTGGTTTCCAGAGCTCAAAAATCATTTTATTTCTAAGTTTCCAAATACTCCATATGATAGCATAATAAATGGATATCCACATATCCTTTTCCTTGCCCCTAAAATTCATTCTAACCCATTCTTTAAACACCACTCAAGGATCACTATTGACTTGGGTTCCCCACCAATTGAATATTTCCGCCCAAATATTCCAAGAAAAGATACAAGTAAAGAATAAGTGATCAATTGTCTCCACCTCACATCTGCAAAATATACATACCGCTTCTACTGGTTTAAGAACTTTTAGTGTGCAAAGTTTCTCTCTTGTGTTTATCCTTCTCACATAAGAACTAAATAATTATGTATAAATTTAGTGCATTTTCCTTACAAGCTACATTTTTCTCTCAAATCCAAGCTTGTTTCTCAACTCAAAACTCTTCTCTAATGTCTTATATATGTAATGAAATGGCTCTTCAATTTTTTTTTTTATGTATGACTTATATATATATATTATCAGTTTTAGGGAGAGATTATGTTCATTTATATTTGAAAGGAAATGAAGTTTTGAGGGAAAGAGAGAAAGAACAGTTGTCAAGAGGGTGTTTGAATCTTTTTATTGTGCCAAAATGTGTTGAGGATCAAGTTGGTATGTGTTATAATTGTCAATGACTAAAATGAATTATTTATTTTTGTTATGTGTGCCATGTCATCCTCCCTTGGATGGAAAATGTTTAGGGACTAACAGTTGTCCGATTTTTAACATTGTCAGGTCCTCACTTGACAATTTCTCATTGTCAGGTCCTCACTTGACAATTTCTCATTGTCAGGGATTCACTTGTTCACATGAAAAATTGTCAAGGACTAATTTGGGGGTTTACCCATTCATTTATAAGTGTGAGTAAAAAAGGAAATCTGTTATGTAATAATAATTTCTATTCTAGTTGCTAACATACAATTAAAAAACTAATATAAGACGTACATTTGTCAATTTTTTTTCATCCTTTATCATTGTCGAGATGTCAACTGTCCTCCAATGTGCAATCCATGGAGGTGGTGGACCAATGTAATTTTCAGGTTTTCGAAATCGGAGTACATGAAAATATAGAATCTGAAAAAAAAAAATAACAGCAATCACAAAGATACAACATTAGAACATTCAAATATCTTAGTTAATTTGAATAAAAGTAACAATTTTACTCACCATTAGCACATAGAAACAGCCACCAATTGCCTCTGTTCCCCTCGGTTGTACTTTGTAATCCTAGACTCCAAACAATAATGGATGTATTGCCCTCAGTTGTAATCGGAGGTGTTCTCCACATCTATAATGGTTTGGAGGTGCCATGGTTGTGTGGTTTGGACTGTTGTGGGGCATAGGGAGGTCTTCAACACCACCAAAATGAAAGTCCATCTGAAATCAATAATTTCAGCAGCGACCTCATTTTATTGGAGAGCAGATTGGTCTTTAAATCACCAATTCGTGATGCTTTGTACATTTGTACAACCCTTTTCTCTTCATCATTTACAAGGTCGGCAAAAACTTTGCCTATTATTTAAAATATATTAGTCATAACAACTATAATTGAAATAACCAAGTTATTAAATAAAATATTAAAATACAAGTCTTTGTATACCTGTGTATGGAAGCCCAAGAGCTTTGCCCACCAACTCTAGGGTAACCTTGAAACTTATGGTCGGAGCATCAAGGGTGTGAGTTTCTCTGTTGTAATTTTTAGCAAGTGATGTGAACAATTTATGCTTGACTAACACACTAATTTATATTCAAATGCTCACAGTTTTAAACCTATATGCTCATAGTTTTATATACACCAACTAACATATTTGGACTAAAAAGGTCATGGTTTAAAACCTATTTGCTCACACTTTTACACAAAATATGAATCACACGTTTTACAACCTTGCTCACAGTTTAGAACTTCTGTACTGACAGATATTGTTCCTCAAACATTTTATGATTTTTCCTCACAAGAGAAATGAGAGATTGCAACATCACACACCACTCTCAAAAACTACAGCAACCATATAACATACTACATAGAAAATAACAAGGGTTTTCATCTTTGGTCTCACCTTTGAAGCATCTTTCAACAACAAAAAAACAGTAGTAAAAGAGTTGATTTTTACATAAATGCTCACAGTTTTAAACCTTTTTGCTCACAGTTTTATATACACCAACTAACTCATTTATACTAAAAAGCTCATGGTATAAAACCTATTTGCTCACACTTTTACACAAAATAACTCACACATACTCAGAAAAATGCTCACAATATAGAACTTTTGTGCTTACCTTTGCAG
Source organism: Aeschynomene evenia (assembly GCA_013621005.1). Taxonomy (NCBI): domain Eukaryota; kingdom Viridiplantae; phylum Streptophyta; class Magnoliopsida; order Fabales; family Fabaceae; genus Aeschynomene; species Aeschynomene evenia. The sequence continues at coordinate 14,705,959 of CM024271.1, forward strand.
CTTCTTTTGTTGTCTCCTTTTTATCACTTTGAAAAACAACATCAGAAGAGAGTGGTTATTTTGGTGACTTTGTCATGGTCTACAAGAAGTAATTCACACATGATTTAATCACAACATTATAATGTTTTGAGGTACAAAAACAGTGACAAAAATGTAAAATACTTTGTAATAATGATAAATGCAAATAACAAAGCTCTAATAATTATTTGATGTGTTGCTCTCATTTTTTCAAAATATTGCTCACTGTTTTAACAATTTCTTTCATCACACTTTTTGAACAATCTAACATTATCTTCTCAAACATACAAATAGATGCTTTGTAAAAAGTTTTGAAAAAATACTGTAACAATACAAATAGGAAAGAACAAACATTTCAATTTGTAAAAGTTTATTTCTCATGAACCCTAATCATTTTCTCATGAATCATTCAAAATATTATCCACACAATTTCAAGGTTTATACTCACTGTATAATGCGATTATGCTCACATGTGTTGAGTACTTTAAAAAAAATCAAAATCAACATATCATTTTCGTTGAAATAGAACTACGATTTTTTTTATTTTTGCTCTCACCTTTGTGGATTTCTTCTCAGTTTTAGGAAGAGTAGTTGCTCTCACCAAAGAGGATGATTTCTTTGGTGCCAATTTTTCCGAAAAATGGAACAAAACCTAACATTTGAATATCACAAAACTATTCACAAAAATTAAAATCCTCTCATTAAAATGTAGTTCAGAGAAAGTGAAGAAAGTGAAGAGAGTGAGCAAAATGAGTGATGAACTTTCTGGCGATAAAAAAGGTGGAGTTCGGCTTCGTCGTGCGATGAAAATGGAGGAAAGTTGAGCAACTTTGAAAGAAAATGGTTCTTGAAAGTGGGTCTCTTGGTAATTGCTCACTTACGGTTCGAGAGGTGAAGGGGAAAGTGAAATACACGCGCGATGGATGCGATGATGGGCTGGGCCGTGCGATTTTTTAATTAGGAGTTGGGTAATGAGCTAATACGGTAATGGACTGGGCTGGAGCGTATATTTTTGCGGGAGTAAGACTAGAGTATGTATATATGATGTACAAGGAGCAAGACTGCATGTTTAACTTAGTTAATGAAACATGAAAATTAAGACACCATTTGTTCAGTTTATGATCTCTTTATGAAAATTAAGGCCATTTTGGTCTCATCTTCTGTGGTTCGAAGCTGCATATCTTAGCTCACTTGATTCAATTCAACAATATTAATATGATTATAAATTTTATTCTATTTATTTTCAGAGTTAATATTAATTCTTGTATTTTAGTCTTAATTTATAAATTGTGTTGTTTCTTTTTTATCTATTGTTCTTCTTCAAATGGACTTTTGGTAAAAATTCAACTATTAAAATAAATTTTGATTAAAATAAAAGCAAACTAAAAAAACAAATCTTTTTTCGGCGGTATTAACCTCCAGCATAATTTATATAAGTATGCAAAGTTAGTGGCAATTTAAACCTCCAAAAAGTTCATCTTTTGTGGCAGTTATAAGTGTAAAAATAAAATTGCCAGTATATATATATATTTGTGGCAGTCATACCGGCAATTTTTAAAAATTGCTGCAAAAAGCTTCTCGACGAATTCCTACTGGTGGAATGGGATCGCAATTGTCGGTAAGCTCTTTTGTGGGGGTTAAAACTGCCGCTAACACAAAAAATATCTACCACAAAGAGACTTTCTTTTTATAGTGATTACGTCATTTTTGTAATCGATTACCATGTTGAGAAGTATACGAAATTATGTTGTTTGTACCCGTTATGTGTCATATTGTATCTTATAACTTACATGCATAATATATTTGACTCAATTATGATAAATATATGATATTATGACCTGAATGTATAATAATATGTTGATATATGCTATTTGTATTAAAGTTATGTGATGATATGTGGCTATGTGATGGTACAATGTTAAAGTTAAAATTAAGATAATGTAGTCTTTAGCACACAATAAAGTTGTTCAGGGAGGAATGACAACCTAGGCACACAACTTCATTATTAAAGGAATGTGAGTTATCTCTTATAAGTATGAAATTTTGTGTACTTTTACCCTTTATATTTATTTGGTTACATTCTAAACATCTATAACTTTTGTGCATTTAACTAATTTTGTAACTAACTTTCCATTTGATTCATTAAAACATTTATTGCATAATTGTGTCTATTTTGTGACTTAATTAAGTTTCTAATTGTGAGATGTTAGTTTTAATATTTTTATTCTTTGAGGAACTAATTATTTTGGCTCAAAATTTTAATTAATGAAAGTTAAAAATGATGATTCATGTAATTATATGTATTAGTGTGTGTATATATATTTACGTATTTATGTATTTATAATACATACGTTATTTAATTTTATATTTATATATATGTACTTTTGTACGTTACCTACAAGTAATTTAATATTCATTATATAAATATATATGTGTCTGATAGGATGCGAAATTCTGTGCATTCTTTACCTTTACATGTGCATCTTGCATTCTTTATTGCTTTAATAATGGTTCTTTACATTGTTTGTGCATATTATCACTTTCTTGGTTAGTGTGGCAATTTTACGTCTTTTTGAGGCTTGTTAGTGACACTTTGGTCTTGTTATCTTTTGATGCACTCTTGGGTAGTGTCTTTGGATTTCAGGAACCTAGGTTGGAGCTACTTCGAGTCTTGGAAGCATCGGGAGCGTCAGAGCGAACGAGCGGACGAAACGGCGAGCCGGAGAAAAAGCTGCATCTTTTGGTTTTCTGTAACTGGTCGCTAGCGACCAGCATTATGCTTGCTTGGTCGCTAGCGACCGGGTCGTGACAGCAGCAGTAAATTATGCAGAATTTGCAATTTAGTCCCTAGTTCATTTTATACTTAAGACCCCTTTTGTAATTGGGCTGGATACCTTTTCATCTTCTTTAGTTTTAGTTTTAGGTTAGGTTATTCTAGAGAGAGAAGCTCTCCCTTCTCTCTAGAATCTCTCTTTACATTTTTCCTTACATTTTCTCTCTACACATTACATACAATTCTCCAAGTTCAATTTAATTTCTAATTTTATTTCCATCTTTGCTATTGCTTTAATTTCTTGTTTCTTACTTGCTTTAATTATGGTTGAGTAGTCCCTTTGTTCTTGGTGTTGGGTAATGCTAGAATTACATTTTTCCTTGAAACCCATTGCATGATTTTGCTCTTGCTTCCTAATCTCTTGGTTCCAAATGCAATTGAAGTTTGTTTGTGTGGATCCATGCTTGCTGATTTTAATTGTATATCTTGAATGCATATTTGATTTCTTGATTGAGAGATTATTGTGCATTTGAGTTGTTTTTGGGTGTTGAGTGAGGATTATCATTTGATGCCCATTTGCTAGGAAAGTAGGAATAATTCTTGATTGAGAATTAGGTTTGCATATGTTTAGGATAGTTTTACTATTTTGGTTTGGATCCAAATCATTTTGGTTGAATAATTCTTATTCATGTGTAAGTTGCTTGCAAGGTGTTTGATAAAATGCCTAGGTGGGTTTAGGATGGGGAAAATATGGTTTGATGCATGTCCCAACACCAAGACTCTTTTGCATTGTTATTTTCCTTTATTTGCATAGCTTTATTCACTTCTTGCACAATCCCAAATCTACATATACTATACACACTAGATCAATGATATAAGCCTCCTTGAGAGACGACTTGGGTTGACTAGCTATACTACTATAGTTATTCAATTCAATCCCTTTTTCTTGGGAAAACTCTTTTTGTTCTTTAAATTCTAAATTGATTGTAGTTAAAAGAAATAACGACGTTTTTAGCAACATCAGTGTTCATATAAGTTAGCAGGTATTATATATATAAGTATTTTCACATTAGTGTATATATAATCTTTTTGTGTTATTTATATCTAAAAGTATAAACCCTATGAGTATATATGTTAAATCAGTAATGATATTTGTATATACATTTTCTCTTACATATTTTCTCCACCTACTTCATTATCTTTGGATTTTGATTTGACATCACTCCACCAATTTCACTTCTTTTCTCCACTATTGAATCAAACCATATGTATAATATACATACCATTTTGTATCTATGAATAGCATTACTCATGTTAAATATATATTTATTCAAAAATGATTGGCATACATCAGCATTTCATTCATCAAGCATCCATCAGAGTGAGTGTGTGAAGTTAGAAAGTGAATGGTCCAAAATAGGCTCATTACATCATCCTTTGGTTATCTACACCATCCTAGTAACTAAAAAGGAAGAATTGACCAAAGTAAGACCAAATGAAGCTCAATACACTCAATTAGGGCCAAAATAGGCTCATTACATCATCCTTTGGTGTGTGCGGGTTTGAGTTTTTGTTTTGAATGGTGGATCCATAAATTGCATAATGCTTGATGAATGGTTGATAGATTTATGCTTGGTGTACATGTATTACTATTGTATATTTATTTATGTTAGAATGTTATTAATGTATATGTATGTGTGTATGTGTGTATGAGTCATTGCATCATCATCATTCATCACTCTTATCTTTTTCCTTGCAGCAGAAGCAGCCACCATGCCCGGCGCCGTCTGTCCGCGCCCGGTGGCACAATATAGCCCGGCGATATGCTTCCGCGCCCAGCCTGACAGCCACCTGCAACATCGCAGCAACCACTAGAAGACAACAGAACAACACAGGAGAGCTGCGCCTAGCGTCGCGCCTCCGTGCCCAGCTCAACCCTCTTCGCGCCCGGCGCCGACCAAGCATGCCCGACTATCGCCAGCGCAACCAAAGCTCGCCCAGCGCCGATGGATCGCGCCCAGCGTGGGATGGATGCACGGATGAAATTCGGCCACGACACCACAGAAGTTGCGGCGCCCAGCGCCGGCAGGATGCGCCTGACACAGAAGAGAAGTCTGACAGCCTATATAAAGGGGCACGACATTGGTAGAATGATCCATCTCTTCTCTAGGAGATCAATCCCCTCACTCAATCTCTCTTCTCTCTTTCTGTTGTGTAACATATATATGATGGGGTTTACTTACCTGCAGACATGGTTTCATATCTTGATAGTATAGACATAGTGTGGCATGTAGTGATTGGTTCTATGATATGTTTAGAGTAGGTAGACAAATCATGACCATGAAATAGTTAGGCCATTACTATGGTATGGTTGACTGCTTTGTTATGATGTGGTTTACTTTTATGAATGTATCTTAGAGCGACACGTGTCTCACAATATTGTAGTGGGGTATTGTGAACTGAAGGGTAGTTCAGTAAATCAATTATTGTAGTTTTTTAACATAGTTTTACAATTGAAATTGTTAACCCAATAATGGTTGAGACAATTAGGGGAAAGTTTGGGGTTAGGGTTCCCTTTTTTCACTATGCTTGAGTTGTTTTTCTGTTCCAACAGTAATCACCGTGCTCGGGTGGTGGTCCGATCCAGGTGGAAATGCAATGTCGTCGGCGTTTCATGATAGCTCAGAATAAGCAGTTAGAGCTTGTTCGGATTGAGGGATCAGTTAGAGGTGGTCGACCAAATATGTGGATTCCCTTAAGGTTGTGGTGTTTAGTTCGTGGAAGACAGCAAGACATTAGTATGTGAGTTTTGTTCATCTTGATCTTATTGGTGTTGCTTTTGACGTTGACGCAGTATGCATTACTTTATGTTGTGTTCACTTGATGGGTGTTTAATGTATCAATTTTTTTTTAAAAATTCCTTAAAAGGATGTGGAAATTGTTCAGAAAATTTTTAAGAACCTTTTTTTTGGAATGGATGTATGTGCATTGGCTTGTATGTTGTTCGGGCAGAAGGTGTGGGGGGAGTAGTGTGTTTTGGGTGGTGCCCATGGGTGTATGTTGGAATAGTGTTTTATTGTTACAATCGAGTGTATTATTTATATGTAAATTGTATTCCTCAATAATGGAATGTATGAGTGGTTTTTATTACTGATATATATCTTTGATTTGTAGATATAGTGGAAAGTATGAATATGTGAACAATGTAATACTAAACTTTTGTCATTTATGAAGGTGGTGTTTGATTTTAAGAGACAATTTTCATAAGACACGGTATATAAGTATTTTGTATTACACTTTGTATGTTGTATGTTTAAGCATAAGAAATCCAACAGGTGTGATTTGTGGCTGTGAATGTGAAGGTTTCAGACTAGAGGTATAGTAGCTAAGGTGAGGAGTTTTGCTCTGTTTGTTTGTACTGTGTTGTTGTAATACCTCGGGTATTCTGAGTTAGTTTGAGTAAGAGATCACGGTGCACCGGGGAGATAGAACCACGTGGGTCCCACCTCCCCACCCCTTTTCTTCTTTTCCTTTCTCTTTTTCTCTTTTCTTCCCTCACTCTCCCTTTCATTTCCCATTCCTCCACCTTCTTCCTCATCTCTCTTTTCTCTCAAAATCCCTCACCCACACTTCTTAATCTTCAAGATCCAAGTTAGCTTTGCTCATCTAGTGTGTTGTGGGTAAGTGTAGAGTATTTCTTTTTCTCCATTGATGTCTATTTCTCTCCAATCTCGGTTTTGGGGTTTTTAAGGTTTAAATTGGGATTTTTGATTTTGTTGAGAGATTGAGGTTTGTGATCTGTTCTCTAGGGTCTCAACCAACTAGGGAAGCTCCGGGTAACTCATCCTAGCTCCGGGTGGTGTCTTGGAGCTCATTGGAGTAATTTGTGAGTAATGGGTTATTTATGGTTTATGTTTGATTTTGAATGATATTGTGAATTTCTTGCTATGATAGTTGATAGAGACTGGGATTGGTTGATATATAATTGATATTGTATGTTGGTTGTGTTTGATTTGGATGGGTTGTGGTGAAAATGTGGATTTGGAGATGAATTTCGCGTGATTTTCTGCAGAATTTCGTCTCTGACCCAGACTGTAATCGATTACAGCGAGTTGGTAATCGATTACTGTAATCGATTACCAACATACTGTAATCGATTACCACAGGTTGGTAATCGATTACAGACAGTCAATTTTCGTAAAAATTTCCTTCATAACGAAATTTGAAGCAGGTAATCGATTACAACTGCACTAAAACACCATTTTTAAGGCTTTAATTCAAATCTATATACATTTAAGTCACGTTTTCAAATACATACGTTCACCACTACCCCGAACTTGATATTGGGCTGTTTATGATGTTATTATGACGATGATGCGAATATGATGCGATGTACGATTGTGAATCCATAACAACTAAAGGATGATTAAGATTGGTTGGTTCGGCCCGAGGGGGGGCATAGCTCACGGGGTCGAGTCTTAATAAAGTCTGAGGAGGAGCTGGGCTCCCGGGACTAAAGATCCGAGGGGGGGCTGGGCTCCCGGGATCTCTAAAGATAAATACACTTGTAATAACAAAACATAAGACGAATTGCGGAATGTATTGCATGGTGATTATGTGAAGAATTGCTATGGTTGTATATGTGATCATCATATTGTTGCATAAACTGTTTTTAATCTATTATTCACTGAGCGTATGACTCACCCATTCATACAAACCATTTTCAGATTCAAGTGCAGATCAGGAGGCGAGTCCTTCCGTCCCTCCAAGCTCTTGGCTTTGGTGAGCCTCGATGTTTAGAGGCGTTAGGTTATTTTCCATTATGTCAGTAGTATGCTCCATAGGTTTACAAACAGGGATGTCTAATTTATGTATGTGTTGTAAGTCTAATTAAGACTTGTTGATTTTATGTTGGATTATGTTAGTCTATGGATTAAGCAGGATGTATGACCATATATTATGTATTATGGATTTAGGGGTGATACCTTGAGAACCCCATTATGAGTATGGATTTTATGCACGTATGCATGTAAAGTAGTTGTGGTTATTAGTGTTTAGCTGGATTGTTGCGTGGATTACAGGTTAAGGCTGACATGGGACTCGGTGTCCCATGTGCCGGTCACGATCCGAGTTGGGTCGTGACAAAGTTGGTATCAGAGCCTAGGTTGAGTTTTGTAACTTATGGAGCAATTGTTCTTCAATAGGATGACAATAGTGTAAATGGTTGCCGGCCCATTTTCACAAATTGTGATTCTAGTGAAGATATTTTAGGGTGTTGTTGTCTAAGTTAATTCCTTGATTGCTAATCCCTTTTTTGACTCGGGGATGTGTCCTATGTTATGTCCCTAAACGATTGGTTGTTTGTGTAGCTGCTCTTGGTTGACCATGCCGCCTAAGCAGGGTCCCCGAAGACGGGGAGGGCCTCGTACCCAAGGGACCCCCCTCCTGTGCAGGGGGATGATGAGCCCGTTGGAGGTGGTGCGGAGCCTAACTATGGTGAGGAGATGCGAGGAGTTCGCCATGCCCTCAACATTTTGATTCAGATGATGCAGAACCAGAATCAGAATCAAAATCAGGATCAGAACCAGAGGAGGGAAGAGGTTCCTCCGAGCAAGGACTACGAACCACCTAGGTCGGGACCTCAGGTTTTTGGTACCCATGAAGTGACGCTGGAGGAATATCTGAGGCTGAACCCACCGACTTTTTCGGGGGAGTCCATGGAGGAAGACACGGAGGATTTCTTGGATTGGGCCACTAGAGCTCTGCGTGCCCTTCGATGCCACGACGTGAGGGCCGTGGATCTGGTGACCTACACCCTTCAGGCGACCGCTGTTCACTGGTATGAGACCTGGTTGATGGAAAGGGCTCACATGAGGAGGCCACCACCAGTGTGGGAAGAGTTCACTGAAGCCTTCAGGGCAAGATTCTTTTCTGAGAACAGAAGGGAGCTTTTGGTGGAGCAATTCCTCAAGCTGAAGCAGACTCCGGGCATGTCTGTGGTCGAGTATGCTACTCAATTTACTCGACTATGTCGATATGCGCCGCATGAGATCACTACTGAAGATAGGAAAGTGAGAAGGTTTGTGAAAGGGCTCAGGGACCCGATGCGTTCCATTCTGCATAATGAGATAGGGAGGAAGTCCTTCTCTCAAGTGATGGATACCGCTGTGGGCATCGAAAACTCAAGGGAGGAAGGCAAGCCGAATAGAGGACTTGAGAAGAAAAAGAAGACTACAGGGCAGTTCTCCAGAGGATCCAGTTCTGGTGGGTCCCAAGATTATCAGCATCAGAGGGTTGCTCTGGGGAGTGGGTCCAACTCCTCAGGATCCGCTCCTAGGGCCATGTCTGGGATGGGACCCCAAGCAAGCAGTGTTGCCCAGTCAAACACACAGCGTTCCGGACCCCAAGGTCATCGGCGCCCTCACTGCAAGCGGTGTAGAAGATACCACCATGGCGTGTGCCGCCCGAAACAGAATGTATGCTTTGGGTGCGGGTAGGCAGGGCATTTCGTTAGGGAGTGTCCTCGCCTTGCTGGGGAAGCTACCGGGCATCAAGCACCCATCTTTCCTACACCATTTCATTCAGCTATGTCTCCGGGTAGTTCTTCAGGGCAAGGAGGTCAAGGTGGTGGAGGAAGAGCTCCGCCTAGAGTCTTTGCGTTGACCCGTCGAGATGCTCAGGCATCCAATGCTGTGGTAGCAGGTATGACAAAAGTTTATTCTTTTGAAGCTTTTGTATTGTTTGATCCGGGCTCCACACATTCTTATGTGTCCCCGTTCTTTGCTTCCCGTCTTGGCGAGCAACTGGTGTCTTTGGAGGATCCTTTTTGGGTTAGCACTCCGGTCGAAGAACCTCATATGGTTCATCTCGTGTGCAAGTAGTGTGTGGTTTCTGTGGGCGGGATGAACACTTTGGCCGATTTAGTGATCTTGGATATGGTGGATTTTGACGTGATCCTAGGTATGGATTGGTTGGCTCCCTGTCATGCCTCCGTAGATTGTTACGCTAAGTTGGTCCAAATTGTCCTTCCCGATGGCTTAACCTTCGAGTTCCAAGGGGATCGATGTGTGACCCCCGCTTCTTTGATATCGGCCTTAAGTGCCATGAAGTTGATGGATCATGGGAACCAAGGTTTTCTTGCGTCAGTGGTGGATGTGGAGGCTAGAGTGTCGGATTTGGATCAAGTTCCGATTGTGAGCGAGTTTCCAGATGTCTCCCCAGAGGACTTACCAGGGATGCCGCCGGATAGGGAGATAGAGTTCGGGATTGACTTAAACCCCGAAGCTCAACCTGTTTCTACTCCCCCTTACCGTATGGCTCCGAAAGAGTTGAATGAGCTGAAGGATCAGTTGAGGGACCTTTTGGATAAGGGATTTTTCCGTCCGAGCACTTCACCTTGGGGTGCTCCGGTTCTCTTTGTTAAGAAGAAGGATGAGTCTATGAGACTTTGCGTGGATTATCGGCAGCTCAATAAGATGACGGTCCGTAACAAGTACCCTCTTCCCAGGATCGATGATCTGTTTGATCAGCTTCAAGGTGCTTGTTGCTTCTCGAAGATTGATTTGAGGTCTGGTTACCACCAATTGAAGATTAAGGAGGGAGACGTTCCGAAGATAGCCTTTCGCACCTGGTATGGACATTTTGAGTTTCTGGTGATGTCCTTCGGTTTGACCAATGCCCCGGTATCTTTCATGGATCTTATGAATCAGATGTTTAAGCCGTTCTTGGACCGATTCGTCATCGTCTTCATTGACGACATCTTGGTCTACTCCAGGAATGCAGCGGAGCATGAACGTCATCTCAGAGTTGTGGCAGACACTGAGGGATCATAGCCTTATGCCAAGTTCTCCAAGTGTGAGTTTTGGCTCGACCGAGTGACCTTTCTTGGACACGTGGTATCTAGGGACGGGATCATGGTAGATCCGAAGAAAGTTGAGGCAGTGCAGAAATGGCCGAGGCCTACGACGGTGACCGAGATCCGTAGCTTCTTGGGTCTTGCTGGTTACTACCGGAGGTTTGTTAAGGATTTATCGAGGATAGCAGCCCCTCTCACCCAGTTGACCCAGAAGAGTGTACCTTTCCAGTGGTCGGAGGCTTGTGAGGAAAGTTTTCAGAGGTTGAAGGAGTCCTTGACCATCGCTCCTGTCTTGGTTCTACCTTCGGGTTCCGGAGGATATTCTGTGTACTGTGATGCTTCTCGGATTGGGCTTGGTTGTGTTTTGATGCAGCATGGGAGAGTTATCGCTTATGCATCAAGGAAGTTGAAGAATCACGAGCAGAACTACCCGACTCATGATTTGGAGGTGGTCGCGGTCGTGTTTGCTCTTAAGATCTAGAGACACTACCTCTATAGGGAGGCCTGTGAGGTTACACCGACCACAGGAGCTTGAAGTATATCCTTCCGCAGAGGGATCTTAATCTGAGGCAGAGGAGGTGGATGGAGTTGCTTAAGGATTATGATTGCACCATTCTGTATCACCCAGGGAAGGCGAATGTTGTTGCTGATGCACTGAGTAGGAAGTCTATGGGTAGTTTGGGCCATGTTGCTTCCGTAAAGAGGCCGTTGGTGAAAGAGATTCACCGTTTCGAGGCTGAGGGTACGCATTTTGAGCTGGGAAGGTCGGGCGTGCTTTTGGTTCATGTGCGGGCTCAGTCCACCTCAGTGGATCAGATCAAGTCTGTGCAGCGGGTAGATCCGAGGCTAGTGGAGCTGGTAACGGAGGTTAGTGAAGGGAAGAACTCGACGCTCTCTTTGGACTCGGAGGGAGTGCTACGTTGTGGGCAACGGTTGTGTGTTCCGGATGTGGGTAATTTGAGGAGGCTTATTCTGGACGGAATACTTGAGGTTCAGTAAGAAAGGGAAGCTGAGTTCTCGATATGTTGGACCTTTTTAGATCTTGGATCGGATTGGGGCAGTGGCCTATCATTTGGCACTTCCACCTGAGATGTCCTCAATCCATTCCGTCTTTCATGTGTCTATGTTGAGTAAATATCTGTCTGATCCACCTCATGTGATGGAACATCAAGTGTTACCCTTGGATGAGAATTTGGCATACAAGGAGAAACCGGTGGCTATTGTTGATCGGCAAGTGGGGAAACTCCGTTCTGAGGAAGTGGCTACAGTGAAGGTGGTTTGGCGAAACCACTCTGGTCAAGAGGCTACGTGGGAGTCCGAGGAGGCCATGCGGGATAAGTATCCGCACCTCTTTCATGATTCAGGTAACCTCCTTTCTCTTTTGTGTTTGAATTCGGGGTCCGAATTCTTTAAGGGGGGAAGATTGTAATACCTCGGGTATTCTGAGTTAGTTTGAGTAAGAGATCACGGTGCACCGGGGAGATAGAACCACGTGGGTCCCACCTCCCCACCCCTTTTCTTCTTTTCCTTTCTCTTTTTCTCTTTTCTTCCCTCACTATCCCGTATCTCTCTCCCTCTCATTTCTCATTCCTCCACCTTCTTCCTCATCTCTCTTTTCTCTCAAAATCCCTCACCCACACTTCTTAATCTTCAAGATCCAAGTTAGCTTTGCTCATCTAGTGTGTTGTGGGTAAGTGTAGAGTATTTCTTTTTCTCCATTGATGTCTATTTCTCTCCAATCTCGGTTTTGGGGTTTTTAGGGTTTAAATTGGGATTTTTGATTTTGTTGAGAGATTGAGGTTTGTGATGTGTTCTCTAGGGTCTCAACCAACTAGGGAAGCTCCGGGTAACTCATCCTAGCTCCGGGTGGTGTCTTGGAGCTCATTGGAGTAATTTGTGAGTAATGGGTTATTTATGGTTTATGTTTGATTTTGAATGATATTGTGAATTTCTTGCTATAATAGTTTATAGGGACTGAGATTGGTTGATATATAATTGATATTGTATGTTGGTTGTGTTTGATTTGGATGGGTTGTGGTGAAAATATGGATTTGGAGATGAATTTCGCGTGATTTTCTGCAGAATTTCGTCTCTGACCCAGGCTGTAATCGATTACAGCGAGTTGGTAATCGATTACTGTAATCGATTACCAACATACTGTAATCGATTACTGTAATCGGTTACCACGGGTTGGTAATCGATTACAGACAGTCAATTTTCGTAAAAATTTCCTTCAGAACGAAATTTGAAGCAGGTAATCGATTACAGATGTCTGTAATCGATTACAACTGCACTAAAACACCATTTTTAAGGCTTTAATTCAAATCTTTATACATTTAAGTCACGTTTTCAAATCCATACGTTCACCACTACCCCGAACTTGATATTGGGCTGTTTATGATGTTATTATGACGATGATGCGAATATGATGCGATGTACGATTGTGAATCGATAACAACTAAAGGATGATTAAGATTGGTTGGTTCGGCCGAGGGGGGGCATAGCTCACGCGGTCGAGTCTTAATAAAGTCTGAGGAGGAGCTGGGCTCCCGGGACTAAAGATCCGAGGGGGGGCTGGGCTCCCGGGATCTCTAAAGATAAATACACTTGTAATAACAAAACATTAGACGAATTGCGGAATGTATTGCATGGTGATTATGTGAATAATTGCTATGGTTGTATATGTGATTATGATATTGTTGCATAAACTATTTTTAATCTATTATTCACTGAGCGTATGACTCACCCATTCATACAAACCATTTTCAGATTCAGGTGCAGATTAGGAGGCGAGTCCTTCCGTCCCTCCAAGCTCTTGGCTTTGGTGAGCCTCGATGTTTAGAGGCGTTAGGTTATTTTCCATTATGTCAGTAGTATGCTCCATAGGTTTACAAACAGGGATGTCTAAGTTATGTATGTGTTGTAAGTCTAATTAAGACTTGTTGATTCTATGTTGGATTATGTTAGTCTATGGATTAAGCAGGATGTATGACCATATATTATGTATTATGGATTTAGGGGTGATACCTTGAGAACCCCATTATGAGTATGGATTTTATGCACGTATGCATGTAAAGTAGTTGTGGTTATTAGTGTTTAGCTGGATTGTTGCGTGGATTACAGGTTAAGGCTGACATGGGACTCGGTGTCCCATGTGCCGGTCACGATCCGAGTTGGGTCGTGACAGTTGTTCATATAGATGTTGAAGTCTGCAGAAGCTGTTATAGTTTCTTTTTTAGTGTTATTGATAATGTGGCAGTTATAAAATCATAGGTGAAATGTAAAAGCTTTGTGAAGTAGATGAATGGTTTCCATTATTGAAAAGGGTATGGGGACATGGATACAACAAAAGAAAGAGGGAAATTATGAGAAAATAAAGATTGTGTGTTATTAAGTATTTTCCATGTGGAATTGTGATGTTAAATTGTTATACATGTTGCAGTTGTTAAGTTTAAATGAAACTGGTACTGATAGGTGTTGTTTAATTGGCTGAAATATTGAATGTTATATGTGTTGTTTAGTTATGCATGATGCTTGTCATCACTATAAAGAAATGTGGCTTTGCTTCCTGCTGTAGTCGTGGACAATGGGAAAATTATGTATGTATTGAAAGCTAGATTGAGTATTATATGATGAAGTGTAAGAATGTTTATACTGATTTTAGCAATAAAGACTTGTAGTTTAGCTATCAGTTGATTTTGATATTGTATTTAGGATAATGTAGAATGTGAGGTTTTTTAAGTAGTTTGGCCTAACACATTTCCAGTTGTTTCCCATTAAGTATGCAGTGAACTGTTAGTATGTAAAAATAGAAGGTATTTGGCTGTTAACTATTGGGTATATTATTTTTGTTTGATGGTAATGGGAAGATTGGAATAATCATATTTGGTGCTATTGGTCCAGATTTGGAGGTGGATCGATATTGGGTATTGGTGTATAAAATGGAAATAAGATGAAGCCCAGAACCTTAATCGCAGGAAATACGGCTGTTGACTGCTTAACAAAACATCCAGCTTCTTATGCCTAGTAGTTCTACTCTTACTGGGCTTGTGTTCTCTTTAATGAGTCCAAAAAAAAGAAAGATAAAGGGCACTAAGAAATAATTAAGTAAAAATAATTGTACGTATTAGTAAAATTAATAGACAATTGTATGCAATATTTGTAATTCAATGCTTAAATAATAATGACTATAATGCACTGCGATCGTTAAATTTTGTAGGTTATCATAAGGTGTATTGATAAATTTTGTAGGTTATATTGCTATTTTGGACATTTATTTGAATGGATTATTGAAATTTTGATAATTTAAAATAACTTTTTTAAAATAAGTAATGAGTACGGCAAATATATTATGTGATTTCAAATTAAATCAAAAGATAAAAATGAAATATATTCAATAGAATGAAATTATTTTTTTATTAGAATAGAAATTTGTTAATGTGGACTACTAAAATATTTAATATAAACAAAAAAAAATTAATAGACTTAATTATGTTATTTATTATGCAAGTGTATGTATGTATTTGGGGTTAAAATGGAAAGTAAAGGTTTTTAGAAGTTTATATAAATATAAATATTTATTTTATTTATAGACTTTAAAGTCTATTGGTATAGAAATTTGATACTTTGCAATTTTAAAAGATTATTACACACTGAATAAAATAAATAATGTAAACTATTTAAGTTATTATGAAAGTGTAATTATGCATGTATTTAACATACTAATCTGTGTGTGAAGGAATAAGAATTGGCCCATAGAAAAATCATAATCTAAATATGAATGTTTGATATGCCTTACTTTATAGTCATTCAAAACATTGATATACACATTATTATATAACACAAAAAATCATAATAGAATACCAATATATTAATTATTGCGTAATGAAGGTGTTTTTTAATATGAAAATGTATATAAACTAGTGCGTTTAACCCGTGCAATGCACAAGGCATATATTCTTAATTGAATATACGTCTAATATAATAATGAGAATAAAAAATTTAATTAAACAGGAATAATAATTTATTATTATAATTTATGAATGTAAAATCTTTTATAACTTATATTGTTAACACTTGTAGCAACACTTAGAGTAAAATTTGATTTTATACTATATAGTTGTAATAATCTCATATGACCTTGTTATATTAAAAATATTTGAGAATATGACTCTGCATCATTAAGTCATAATTTTTAAAAAATATAAATTTAGAAACGTAATTACAACACTCTAAGTAAATTATAATAGGCTAACTAATCCTCTACACATTCTCTCTAGCAAATTCTTCTGATTATTGCAAACTTCATTATTTTTTAAGTTTACATTAATATATAAGTACATATACATCTAATATATTAATAGTAAGAGTAAATCAAATTATAGAGGAGCAATATTTTATTGTTATAATGTACCTATAAACTATATAAGTTATGCTATATATTGTGCCAATATCATAAAATTTGATATGTATCATCCGTTATATTAAAATATAAAAATAGAAATACATAAATAGTTGTATTGATAGCTCACAAAAATAAAAAATTTCATTTGCAAAATTTCTTATTTTATGCAAAACGAAATACAAAAAAGTAAAAAAAAGAAGTCATTAAGTAAAATTTTTTTAAATTTACAAAGGATATATTATAAGACTCTAAGTAAATTATATAGCCTAATAACTAATCTCCACACAATTTCTCTAGCAAAGTTTCTCTATTTATTACAAAATTTCATTATTTTTATATTTACATTAATAAAAATATAATGATATATTTATTAATTTATTTTAAAGATATAATCCCATTATATATACAAAATTTACTTGATTTATATTTCTATAATAACTATTATTAAGATAGGATTCCATTATAAAAGATAAAATTATCCTAAGGATATGATCCCACAATATAAAAAATTGATATATACTTAATAACATATCTTGAGAATATGATGTCATCGACATATTTATTATCTATATTTACCATATGAATTATGTAATGACATAAATATTAATTAATATTAAGAATATGACGACATAAAAATCATTTATTAGTAGAATATGATCCGCTATAAAAAATAATTATTCTCCCCCACTTTTTTTAAATTGAGAAAAAATTAATAGCATATACAATGATATCATATAATGACATACTCATCAAAAGTGAATAAATTTGTAAATAATATTTACATTATTGGACAAATACTACAGGAGGTATAATCTTAATATCATTAATAAATAACTTTCTCTCCCTACTTAAAAAATTAAAGCAGAGAAAACAACTTTAATAGAAAAATAATAATATAGATATGCATGTATCATCCAAATCTCCATAATTACTTCATCTTTTTGGAGAAGCATCAACACTTTCTTAGTCAAGTTCTGCATAAAGCACAGCACAACTAAGCATTATGTTGATCTACTTCCTGAAAGTATGTTAAACATATAATCTAAGCTAAATTCCACTAAGTCATATAAATATTAACAAAAACAGAAGAAAGATTGATTATATTCTAAGATTTCAAGGCAAGAATTGAGTATACTAATTTTCCCTGCCAATTAAGCAAAAAAAACTACAAAGAGGGTAATGCAAACATAAAAACTCATGAGCAACAACTCATAACAATTATATGGAGAACCAAAAGTGATATCTTTGAGTACTAAGGACAAAAAAAAAGATAATATGAGACAATCAAGTGATATTTTTATTTATTATAGAGCACATAAAATACCCCAAAAATATTAGAGAAACAAATATTTGTAATCTCTTTAGCAAATTCATGCTCTTACTCTTATTATAAAATCTGTAAGAAAAGCACAATATTAGGTAGATAACTTTAGTAAAAACATTATAAATTGATAAGGTTTATTTCAATCTTAGAATTCTAATTTTAATAGCATACATTCAATA